>CM055275.1:93671426-93907745 GCA_029237695.1 Conchocele bisecta | reverse complement strand
TACAAACGAATAGCAGACGACAATGTGCATGCCCAGCATTCTAAGGGTTACCCAATTAGTCGATGTATATAACACATTCTGCAAGACTATGGTTCGTACTGTAGTTTGTGATATTCCAGAAGTGTTCGACAATGAATGGCACGGAGGCCTTGTATTGGTGCGCAACAAGTGACACGAATTATAGGCTCACTACTAAACTGGCTGACAGGTACTCGCCTTTAACAAAATCCTATATGTGTATTGTATACAGTTTTGTATAGACACTTTATGAGTGGCTCAATCCATGAATAAATGAATAGGTCTTCTTGGAAGAGGAACAATATACTTACATAAATATAACCTTTATTCAATGTGGGAATTGCCTAATTAATTATTGCCTAATTAATTATCTGAGAGAAAACTAGAAAACAGTGCTGCATATGCCATTCGTTCAACAGTGTAAATATTATACCATATCTTACATGTAACACATACTATATCCCCTATGTTTCGATCGAGTCGTCCTCGTTATAATTGGGATCAACTGAACATTATTTCCATACCGCAAAAATCATTACCGTACAGATATTTCTATTGCATTTTAAATGTGCATTGACCAGCCATATGTATAGCTTAAGCCAGAAAATTGTGAAATAGAGAATACTAGCCAAGTGTATTGTGATATCGTGTTTATCGTGAAATGCGTAGGAAGTCCGAGGCTCGCCGAGGAATTCCTACCGTTTCCCAGCCGAGCCTGATAAACGTGATATCAACATAAACTAGGCTGGTATTATTCATCAGGTACAGTTGTATGCTTGTCGCTGGTCAAATATAAAATAGTTTTCGTTGCAAAGAACGCGGAGTTGTTTACGTTACATCATTCGGTAACGCCATGTGACACGTGATACGATTATTAAGACATTATATTATCGATCAGTTCGTCAATGCAAAGCTCTTTACCTGATCAAATGTTGCGATGAAATCAACATCATTCCATAGTATTATTTGGTAGAATATAATTGCTTACTTCTTCTGTGTTTTTAATAATATAATTATACAGGATCTCAAACGAGTTTCCATTTGGTATGAGATTTATGAACCAGTTATGGCGAGGTGCATAAAATTGCAGAAAATCTGCAGATATTCACAGAGATAGCTTAAGTCGGTAAAACTATTAAACATACCGGTACACGTATACATGTATAATACTATTGTTTCCCGTTCTTTGTAAGCACTTCATAGTACCAAACGGGATCACATTTTAGCAACTGCACTCATTTTAATGAGTCAAGGATGCTTCTAATCACTTTTAAAAAGTGATGACGTCAGCGTCAAGACATCATTGCCTTATCGTGCAATTAGGGACGTCATTTGGAGCCTATCAAATTCGCTGCAGGAGTTATTACACGCGTACCATATCACATGTGTGACTGTGACTGGATAAATTGGGGCTTATGGAATTTGAGAACAGTGTATCTCCTGATCGAATAGCATTCTCCTGTAGCCTAATAATGATATATATTCCTTGTTAGAAGCATGACGGGTGTTTAATTGATGGAATGGCGAACATTGCAGATCCTGATCCGATTGTGCGGATGCACAGGCTGATCTTGATCTACACTGGTCCCAAAGTCCGTAAGCCCGATTTCTCCAGTCACAGCCACATTTATGAAATGAGTTACAACACGGTATAAGAAGGTTTTCAAGTAATAAGTAAACATATGATATTTACCTCTTTACATACTTGTTCGTCACTGCTATTGTATGCTTAGCAACGAAAGCAGGAAGTTTATGTACGTACTATAATCTGTTCCAGCCAATATAATATGAACAATTATACACAATAAACTATACAATGTAAATTTTCAAACTGAACAGGGGTTCACGAAACTGTGAGGAAGTTACATAGCGACACACTCGAAGCCGAGGTTGGGGATTCTCAAGGCTAGGAGGACTCACGGAGCTGGAATCACGGGGTTCACGAAGCTGGAATTGGGAATTCACGGAGCTGATAACTCATGTAGCTGAGTGGGGGTCACACGGCAGGGTTCACGAAGCTCGAGGTGGGGATTCACGGATGTGGGAACTACTGTAGCTGAGTGGGGGTCCACATAGCGGGGTTCACGAAGCTGGAGGTGGGGATTCACGGAGCTGAGAACTCATGTACCTGAGGGGGGGGGGGGGGGTGGGGGGTCACACGGCAGGGTTCACGAAGCTGGAGGTCGGGATTCACGGATGTGGGAACTACTGTAGCTGAGTGGGGGTCACATAGCGGGGTTCACGAAGCTGGAGGTGGGGATTCACGGAGCTGAGAACTCATGTAGCTGAGTGGGGGTCACACAGCAGGGTTCACGAAGCTGGAGGTGGGGATTCACGGATGTGGGAACTACTGTAGCTGAGTGGGGGTCACATAGCGGGGTTCACGAAGCTGGAAGTGGGGATTCACGGAGCTGGGAACTCGTGTAGCTGAGTGAGGGTCACATAGCGGTATTCCCGAAGCTGGAGGTGGGAATTCACGGAGCAGGGAACTCATGTAGCTGAGTGGGGGTTACATAGCGGGGTTCACGAAGCTGGAGGTGGGGATTGACGGAGCTGGAAACTCGTGTAAGCTGGGAATGAGGTGAGTAGTGGGGTTCAGCTGAGTTGGTCACATAGCGGTATTCACTCAGCAGGAGGTGGGAATTCACGAAGCAGGAAACTCATGTAGCTGAGTGGGGGTCACATAGCTGGGTTCACGAAGCTGGAGGTGAGGATTCCCGGAGCTGGGAACTGGTGTAGCTGAGTGGGGGCCACATAGCGGGGTTCACGAAGCTGGAGGTGGGGATTCACGGAGCTGGAACTCATGTAGCTGAGTGACGGTTACATCACGCACATGATCACTCATGTAGCTGAGTGGGGGTCAAATAGTGGTATTCACTCAGCTGGAGGTGGGAATTCACGGATCAGGGAACTCATGTAGCTGATTGGTGGTTACATAGCGGGGTTCACGAAGCTGGAGGTGGGGATTGACGGAGCTGGGAACTTATGATGTAGCTGGGTGGAGGTCACATAGCGCGGTTCACTAAGCTGGAGGTGTGGATTCTCGGAGCTGGAAATCATGTAGCTGAGTTGGGGTTACATAGCGGAGTTCCTGAAGCTGGAGGGGGGAATTCACGTAGCTGGGAACTCATGATGTAGCTGAGTGGAAGTCACATAGCTGGGTTCACTATGGTGGAGGTGGGAATTCACGTACTAGCTGTAACTCATATAGCTGAGTAGGGGTCACATAGTTGTGTTCATGAAGTTGGAGGTGGGAATTCACGGAGCTGGGAACTCATGTAGCTGAGTGGGGAACACATTGCGCGGTTCGTTCACGAAGCTGGAGGTGGGGATTCACTGAGCTGGGAACATATGTAGCGGAGTGAGGGTCAGATAACGTGGTTCACGAAGCTGGATGTGGACATTCACGGTACTGAGAACTAATGTAGCTTAGTGGAGGTCACATAGCGGGGTTCACGAAGCTGGAGGTGGGGATTCACGGAGCTGATAACTCATGTAGCTTAGTCCTGGTTCACATATCAGGCTTCAGAAAGCTGGAAGGTATTGAAGAAACCGAGAACTAATGTAGCCGAGTGGTGGTCACATAGCGGCGTTCACGAAGCTGGAGGTGGGAATTCACGGAGCTGGGAACTCATGTGGTTGAGTGGGGAACAGATAGCGGGTTTCACGAAACTGGAGGTGGGGTTTCACGGAGCTGGAAATTATGTAGCTGAGTGGTGGTTACATAGCGGAGTTCACGACGCTGGGAACTCATGATGTAGCTGAGTGGAGGTCACATAGCGGGGTTCACTAAGGTGGAGGTGGGAATTCACGTAGCTGGAACTCATGTAGCTGAGTGCCGATCATATAGTGGGATTCACGAAGCTGGAGGTTGGAATTCACGGAGCTGGGAACTCATGTAGCTGAGTGGGGAAAACATAGCGAGGTTCACGAAGCTGGAGGTGGAAATTCACGGAGCTGTGAACTCATGTAGCTGGGTGGGGGTCAGAGAGCGGGGTTCACGAAGTTGGGGGGGTGGAGGGGGATTTCACGGAGGAGCTGATAACTCATGTAGCTTTGTGGGTGTTACATAACGGGGTTCACGAAGCTGGAGGTGGGAATTCACGGAGCTGAGTACACATGTAGCTGAGTGTGGGACACATAGCCGAGTTCACGAAGCTAGAGGTGTGGATTTACGGAGCTGGGAACTCATATAGCTGAGTTTGAGTCACATAGCACGGGTCACGAAGCGGGAGTTGGGAAATTCACTGTGCTGGAACTCATGTAGCTGAGTGGGGTTTACATAGCGGGGTTCACGAAGCTAGAGGTGGCGAGATACGGAGCTGTGAATTTCCGGAGCTGTGAAATCATGTAGCAGAGTGAGGGTCACATAGCGGGCTTCACGAAGCTAAAGGTGTGAATTCATGTATATGGGTGGGGGTCATATAGCGGAGATACACTCAGCTGTACGGGGAAATTAAAGGAGCTGAGATCTCATGTAGCTGAGTGTCGGACACATAGCGTGTTTCACGAAGCTGGAGGTGGGGATTTACGGAGCTGGGAACTCATGTAATTGAGTGTGTGTCAAATAGCCGGGTTCACGAAGATGGAGGTGGTGAATTCACGGAGCTGGAACTCATGTAGTCGAGTGGGGGTTACATGGCGGGGTTCACGAAGCTGAAGGAGGTAATTCCAGGTGCTGAGAAGTCATGTAGCTGAGTGAGGTCATATTGCGGGGTTTACGAAGCTGGAGGTGGAAATTCATGGAGCTGGGAAGTCCTGTAGCTGGGTGACTGTCACATAGCTGGATTCACGAAGCTTGAGGTGGCGATTCACGGAGCTGGGAACTGAAGTAGCTGATTGGAGGTCATATAGTGGGATTCACGAAGCTCTATGTGGGAATTCACGGAGCTGGAATATCATGTATCTGAGTGCAAGGTCACATAGCGGGATTCACGAACCTGGAGTCACGGAGCTGAGAACTCGTGTAACTGAGTGGGGATGATATACCAGGGTTCACGAAGCTGGAGGTGGGAATTCACGGAGCTGGAACTCATGTAGCTGAGTGTGGATATTATAGCGGGGTTCACGAAGCTGGAGGTGGGAATTCACGAAGCTGGGAACTCATGTAGCTGGGTTGGGGAACAAATAGCGGGGTTCTCGAAGCTGGAGGTGGGAATTCACGGAGCTGGTAACTCGTGCAACTGAGTGAGTGTCATATAGCGGGATTCGCGAAGCTGGAGGTGGGAATTCACGGAGCTGGGAACTCATGTAGCTGAGTGAATGTCATATAGCGGGATTCACGAAGCTGGAGCTGGGAATTCAAGGAGTTGGGAACTGATGTAGCTGCATGGATGTCATATAGTGAGATTCACGGAACTGGAGGTGGGAATTCACGCAGCTGGGACCTCATGTAGCTGAGTGGGGTCACATAGCGGGGTTCATGAAGTTGGAGGGGGGGGGGTGAATTCGCGGAGCTATAATTCATGTAGCAGAGTGGGGGTCACATAGCGGGCTTCACGAAGCTGGAGGTGGGTATTCACAGAGCTGGGAACTCATGTAGCTTAGTGGAGTCACATAACGGGGTTCACAAAGCTGACGTGGGTAATTCACAAAGCTGAGGAGACATGTAGATGTGTGTGTATGTATGCGTGCTTGTGTGTTTTTGTGCGTGACTGCGTGCGTGTGTGTGGGGGGTGTGGGTGCGTGTGTGTGGGTGCGTGTGTGTTGTGTTTTATTTAGTGCGTGGTTCACGAAGCTGGAGGGGGTGATTCATGAAGCTGCGGATACGTGTAGCTGTGTGTGAGTGGGGAGGGGTGGGGTGATATAAAACGTGCTTCGCGCGGTTTGTGAAGCTGAAGTGGATGATTCACGTATTTAGGCGACATCCATATATTAAAGGTTCATGCCCACTCAGTAGGCACAAATGTTCTTTATAGGAATAAAATAAGAATTGTATCACTATTCCACTAGTTCTAAAATTACTAGTTCCCGCTATACAGATATAATAATTTAGTATTGTTTAATTTACTGATAGTGACTCGCGGTGGCATCAGGCTATTTTCATATGCAAATGAGGCATGACGTTTTTAATTATTTTTAATAATTAAATACGTCACCTGAACAAATCATATTTTCGACAGATTATAAAGCATAATCATTGCACATACAAAATAAATACAGAGACTAAAATAGTAATATGTTAAGGAAACAAGGTTATCGCCCCTGATATCAGTTTCGAAATTAACGTCTGATATAAAATGTATTTTAATGCCAATCAACTTGGTAATGGTACTTGTAAAATAAGTTTAAATGACATTAGACCGCTACACACAACAATTGTCGTCTGCTGTTGTTTTATATCTTGCCTTGTTTCTCTATAAAAGTATGGTTTGACAGCACTTCAGAATCATTTCCCATGGAAACGATTCTGAAGTGCTGTCAAAGCATGATGTAAATTATTCTAAAGTGCTGTGAAAGCATGTTTTTGATGAAAACAAAATGGAAAATAGAAAATAAACTGCAGACGACAAAACATTAAGATAGATGTGTAAGGGTTAACAATTCCTGTGCATGATTTAGCAGCAGTCTCGTTATCCAAAAAATAGAGATAATCAATAATCCCGGCATCAAATCAAACTTGTGACAGCCTCCGAATTGGACTAAATTACATGTATTATATATTTTTGGGTTTGAACAATATTTATTGTCCCTGTAATATGTTTGTGTTAGGTCTGGGTCATCCCCCACAAACCGTATACAAGTGTTCTGTCATACTGTGTGTACTTCATGTCATCAAGTTCTATATATACATATACACACTCTTCTACTCTTACAGTACTGAACAGAAATCACTGTCGTCCGCTAATTAATGTTTTAAAACGCGAACTGATGGCAATGTGGACAGAATGATATGCAAAGTATATAGAGAATAGTAGGTTAGTGCCGTGAATGGGAAAACATATCTGGCAAGGCTCAGGAAACGGGATGGGCGAGGCTCTGCGAGCACATCCCGTTTCCGTGCCGCGCCAGATATGTTTTCCCATTCACTGCACTAACCTACTATTCTATTTATCCCGTCAACACCTACAAATGGCTGTAAAATGCAAAAAATAGTATTGACTGGATATCAAAAATGTTTCACGGCACCGTGTTTCACGGCACATACGCACTGTGTTGACGGGATAAATTAGATTTGTATGTGGATATATGCACGAGTTCCGCAGCGCGCGATATCGTTGCACGGCGGAACGAGTGGCAGAGATCTACAAATCAAATAAAATTGTTATTATACGTAAATCAGTTGCAATTTATATGCGCCTCAAAAATGATACAACTAACACATAAAATAAACAAATTAGTGGTGGTAGAGAAGGAACTATTTTACGTGGTGAAACGGAGTTCCGGTGTAACAGAAAAATAGTAGACCGGGATATCCATAGACGGAAGCAGTTCTGCGCATGCGGCCACGAATTGAGGCGGAGCCATGTGACTAGGCATAGAGGTATCGTCTCAAAATTCTTAAATATGCATCAAATGACGACAAGAGGCTACTTTGCTTAATATATGTATTTGTATAAAACTGTAATTAAATATATGTAACATTTGAAGTCACTCCATAAAACAAGCATGGGAGACGTGCTGGGAAATAAGTACTAGACAAACTCGGATATGAGTAGACAAACCGGGAAATAAGTAGACACCCCGGGAAATAAGTAGATACACAGGGAAAAAAGGAGACACACCGGTAAATAAATAGACATACCGGGAAATAATTAGACATACCGGGAAATATGTAGATATACCGAGAAATAGGAAGACACACCGGGAAGTAAGTAGATACACCGGGAAATAAGTAGACATACCGGGAAATATGTAGACACGTCGGGTAATATGTAGACATACCGGGAAATAAGTAGACATACCGGGAAATATATAGACCAGCCGGGAGATGTGTAGACATACTTGGTAAATAGGAGATACACCAGGAAATATGTAGACATACCGGAAAATATGTAGACATACCGTGAAATATGTAGACAAGCCGGCTAATATGTAGACATACCGGGAAATAAGTAGATATACCGGGAAATATGTAGACAGGCCGACCGAATATGTAGACATACGACCGAAAAGGTATGCTAGACCATACCAGGGTTACATAAGTTATATCAGACACCGGTACGGGGACCACAAGGAGACACACCGGGAAGTAAGAAAGCGAAATAGGTAGTACAAAGCCGGGAGATGTAGACATACTTTGTAAAAAGGAGATACACCCTGAAATGTGTAGACATACCGGACATTATGTAGACATACCGGGAAATAAGTAGACACACCGGGTACCGGAACACAATGAGACACACCGGGAAATATGTAGACACACCGGAAAATACGTAGACATACCTGGAAATAAGTAGACACACCGGGTACCGGGACACAAGGAGATACACCAGGAAATATGTAGACATACCGGGAAATAAGTAGACACACCGGAAAATATGTAGACAGACTGACGCACATTGTAGGCCCGTATGGGACGATTCACAGTCTGATCTGTGGCTACACTGGTTGCATGTGTCGCAATGTCTCTTTTACCAGCCGGGGCCAGAATGAATGGAAGTGCCAGGCTGAGAATTGGGCCAAATAGAAAATTCTCGCCCCGAATCGCAGGTCAGAAGTTTTGAACATGACCATCGATGTTGCTACGACTGCTTTTGCTCGTACGATCACCCACGAACTGTACCACAGGTCGTGCGTTCTTTCTACGTCTTCCCCACGATTCCAACATGTTCTGGTCGTAGCTACGTGGTAACATGGTCGCAAGCCCGGTGTGACTGGGCCCTAGATAGCCACAGACCTGTGTAAAGTGAAGACCATATCATCATAATATATACGCGCCAATTTCTGAGATTGTGAGGCTTAATACAGTTTTACATTGTATAATATCCTTTGCCAATAACATATATAACCGGTGAAAAAATTATGTTGTATACTCTGCATTTATACTGTTAAGATACGCCAGCTTTTGTGTATAATTCTCATTGCACGCCGAGTTAGCTTGTTGCTACATCAACAATTTATCTCGGCGTGCAACGAGAATTATCGAGAAACCGCGATAACTGTGATAAGACTGAAATCTCAGATCCTCGGCTCATATCATATGTAATCATTACGGCGTCAATATCAATGATATTATCATGATTATGATTCGGTAGTCGAGTATAGATGACTATAGCAAACCATATTTTGAGACATTAGACAGTATTTCACCAAACTCCCGGATTGCCATTTTTCACATAATGTTTTCCCATTTTGTACTGTATTGCAACACATTTTTGACAGAGTGTGATTCAATATCTAAAATACGCATGAGAAGAGATGTGCAAAATATAATTTTAATGTTACGACTCTGTATAATCTTGCTGGGCACGGACAGTGAATGACGTCATTGGAAATCAAGGTGACTGCGTCGATGCTCGCCAAAGAAACTTAGACTGTGTAAACAGGCAAATAATGTTGGCCGGGATTGGCTATATGTATGACCTTTTCCGATGTATGTAGTCCGGATATGGGCTTAACGTCCTTCAACGGTGTATACGTTAGCGACCTATAGACTTCATTTCCAGCACTGTCTTCCGTCGCCCACTTCTTCCCGAGATTTTGCATACCAATATGTGCACTGTAATCGTTACATTGCAACAGAAGAAAACTCTGTGTCGTTTTGCACAGTGTAACTGTGTACGCACTGACGCAGTACAAGGTTGTCAGATTGGGTACCAGTCAACAAATGGCTTAATGTCCTAAAATAGCAGTTCCCATCGCCACGTATTTTAATATTGTCACCAGGCGGTGTCAATACAGACATATTATGCGCTGGCGTTGAACTGGGAATGCGATTTCTGATGTGAAGTTGTACTGTGACCTGTGGTTTCTGATACGGATTCATCTAGTACTGGCACAATTATGGCCTTTGACAAGTGAAAATTGCATATGTTGTCTCTTTTTATTTTATTATCTTCCAATATACAGCTAAATTACGCAAAAAAAACAAAGTAGCTACCGATATGCTATTGTTGCCTTACATTCTAATTAACATGCAGTGGTTGTGTTGGGGAGACATATATTTTTGTCTGAAAAACAACCCTCTAGTTTGGTGGTGGAAATAGTGATCGATGGAGACTCACACCGGACTGCACTACTGCGACTAATATCGAGTACGTCTAGTTTTCTAAAATAAAATGGGAGTCAATATTGGTTTCTTGATTAGGAGCGTATACTGCAGACATAATTAGCCGTTGGTTTTGAATAGTTATATCAGGTATAATATAATTCCCATTATTATTTAAGATATATTGGACATCGTGTGTATTCCGGGCATATTCACAACTACTGAATTTTAGGATTTCAGTTTGCAAACAAAATATATTAAAAACAAAATAACTAAACGATTGCACTTAGAAGGACATTTAGACGGACATTGTACAATAATATAGACATTAAGGACATGTTCTATACCTGATCATCCTTTGATTCAAAAGTAATTGCTCCGTAAATGTGATGGAATACATGTTTATCCCATCATTTGAAGGTGTTGACGGGATAAATAGAATAGTAAGTTAGTGCCGTGAATGGGAAAACATATCTGGCGCGGCACGGAAACGGGATGTGCTCGGCAGAGCCTCGCCCATCCCGTTTCCTGAGCCTTGCCAGATATTTTTTCCCATTCACGGCACTAACCTACTATTCTCTATATATTTTCCTTATTTCTGAACCAACGTATATGTTGTGACCACTCATTTGAACCGTCTCGGCGAGACGGTTCAAATGAGTGGTCACAACATATACTTCTGATGAGAAATAAAGAAATTCTTGAGCCTTGCCGGATATTTTTTCCCATTCACGGCACTAACCTACTATTCTCTATAACATATATACGAACACTGTATCGTTACTGTATCCTATGCGGCATATGGAGTGGCCAAGTCGCTCATCTTTGTGTGTTCCAGCCATCAGCCAGAGGTGCGGATCCAGGGGGTGAGTCCACCGGGTCCAGTCCCACCCCTGCTCCCGGCTATGCAAAAAATACAACTAACGTTAAATGTTCATGTGTCTACCATGAATGTTATGTCCCTTGAACGTAGAGTATCAGGTGTCAGTTGGCATTTGTGTCATTAAGTCCTACGAGTTGCCACATTACACACTCAGGTGAACGAACATAATCAAACCTTGATCGCAACGTATTTACCGGGTAGTGGTATTCACCTATTTCAAGGATCGCTTGCCTGTGTATTATTTTAGAGAACAATTGTTTTCCGAAAGAGCGCACATTTAATGACGATATTAAGCACGTATATGAAATTTCGCCTGCATTTTGCAGTCGGCATACATTACAATGCAAAACCAAATCGTATATGTGCGATATTTAGTACTAATATAGTTGTTCCGCAAACTTCAGCTGAATTTGAAAAGTAGATTATGTTTATGATGCGACATATATTATGGCACATTAAATATAAGATATGTCATGGCTTCAGTTTATCCCTCAATGCACTTTCTGGGCGTTAAATTTAATGGGTTGACAGTTTCACAGGTGTCAGGAAATCCCGTCTTAGACGTTATTGTTTTCAAAAAGTTCTTTGGGGAAGAACCCCAAACCACCGCAATACGATGCCAGTCGCGCTACACGCTCCAACTATTTGGACCCAACGCTGATAAAATTCCTGTATCCGCACCTGCCAGTTACACCTCTTTTGGCGTTTGACAAAGAACTATCAATGCTAAGTAGAACATATGGTATAATGTAGCTAATCATACATAGAAAAGCCAAAGATGACCGAGTTGTGCCTTTTATGATACAATAACGAGGCAGTGTTCGCGCACAATTATGTTATACATATGTTCCATCACATTTACGAATCATTTTGAATAAAAGGATGCTCGGTTATAGAACGGGTCCTTAAAATTAAACATTATTTCCTACTGACGAGGAAGTCGCGTTATCTACGGCAAAATAAAGGCTGTGTCACAAGCCCGTACACATGACTTGCATTACAATGGCGGCGGGTCAAGGCAAAGGTGAAAACGAAATATTTTGGCAATACGATCCGAAATCTGGCTGTAGCGATTGGAAATTATCTAACCATGAAAACAAGCGTTACGTTTTAGAATATTGTCACGGTATTAAAAGTTATCAGTTAACGACTTTTACATTGAATATTGACAAAAATCGACCAATAATTATATATTTGACATCTTTGACATCTTTGTTAAATGATTGTCCTCTTACATGACACTGTTTTTGCGACCTGTGCACCCAGACCCTGTAGTCTGCACATCCGCACAGTCTCATAATAACCTACACCGCTCGCTACTGTATGGTGACGACCAAATTCCAGTTCATAACATAAATATACCGTTCTGATCCAATGCAGCAGGTTAAAACGGCATCTAACCGGTTGGCCCGGCCGTACATGACCTTAGCTGTTGATAGGCCTTTAAACACCAATAAACAAACAAACAATTTCTGGAGTAATTTCTTTACTTTTAACGTATTTTTTTACCATGCATATGAACCAGCGCGACGAGATTGTTGTGGTGACAAGGTGTATTTGTATGGACAGATACAATATATGTTCATCATTTCTGAAGCAATAGGGTATTTAAACATTTTAATTGGGTAAAATAAAATCACACTACTGTTTACACATCAACAGACAGCAATTATTGAATAGTTTGTTTCGAAATTAAAACATGTCTTGGCATTTTATTGGAATTGCCTCATGGCATAGCATAGCATTATTATATCTATGTTCAGTTGCACTTCTCTATTTCCAGCATTTTGTACGTTAATCAGAAATTAATCAGCGTTTCCAGCTAGAAAGCAAGAAAACATTGCATGTTGTAACACATTAAAAACCTTACATAGGAAAACAACTATGGTATGTGGGCCTAGGATTTCCTCCAAATACATGTCCCTGAAAAGTATATTATATGTTGACCCATTTAAATACACTAATCCCCCCCCCCCCACCCCCCCCCCCCCCAATGCAGCAGGTTGAATGCGGGATCGAACCCGTCGTCGGCCCGGCACGAAATGACCTTAGTTATTGATAGGCCGTTAAACGCCAATAACCTCCATCCCCAATGCAGCAAGTTGAATACGGTATCGAACCCGTCGTCGGCACGGCGCGAAATGACCTTAGCTTATGATAGGCCGTTAAACAACAATAAATCCCCCCCCCCCCCTTCAATGCAGCAGGTTGAATGCGGGATTGAACCCGTCGTTAGCCCGGCGCGAAATGACTCATAATTATTCCAGTAGATTTGTAAAAAAATGACATGACCGATATGTACAAGTCGTAGCACAGGCATTCGGTGTGTTTCGGCTTTCGTCGGTACTGCTATAATTGAACGGCGCTGGTAATACTGAATACATTACAATGATTACTTCCCTTGAGATTAAATAACGCCATTTGCTTTGTTATTTATTATAAGGTATGCAACTTTGGGCCTAAGCTGAAGTTTCACGCCGGAAGTGAGGGGTACCTGAATATCTTATAATTTACCACTACACCGGACAAGTTTTTCGCGAGGAAATATGCTGCCGGAAGTTATCGCAAACAGCAACGCATATCATATGCCATAAATGCAAAACGGAGAAAGGGACACAGTGACTGCAAAAGGGTATGGGAATATGCATTTCTAACGACCACCATCAAACGGGTATGGCGGCAAGCCCCCGCCCCCCCCCCCCCCCACCCCCACCCCCAAGACGAAGGCGTCGGGTACCCATCACAGAGTGGCCTGCGCAGGATTGCAATTCGCGTTCCCATTAATTGCAATTGGACCGCAATCGGACTGCAATCATGTGGCTGCCGTCCAAATTGTTGGTTGCAATACTTATAGCGCAGTTAGCGCTGCCCTCCGCTTTTAATTGCGGTTTGCGCTCCTTTTTTTCTTTAAGCTGCGAAAGAATGACCGCTTTACGCTGCGCTCTGCGGTCAAACCAGCGGACAGCTTTGATTGACCATGTTGACCAATGCGGCAATAAAATCGAAATAGTTGACAAACGTATACGTGTTCCAATCCAAAATTGTATCCCATCTATTTCATTCAAAGTGACTAGAAAGTCAGCGGTATTGTTGATCTGTTTTTTTGGTGCTCAAATATAAATCGGCGGGTTATTGCGAGACAAACAGTGAAACATTGACCTTGACAATTTCTTGGACAAAGAAAAATGTCGTCACTGCCGTTTCGAATATCAAGAACACATTAATAGACACCACCATACTCACAATATATTTATTTTCATATAAAATCAAATTATAATGTGTGCTCTACGGTATAATATTGCAAAACTAAGCATCGATTTTGCGTTTTGTTGACTTTTTCGTCGGTATCAAATTACGTTTTCCTATTCTGTTAACATTATTTCGACGCGATCCTATAGTCGACATGACAATTTCTGAGAGCAACACAACTTTTCATAATGTCTTTCAATTTCAAGCTGCAAGGAGACTGTGAATTGCATATTAACCATAATAACATGGTGAACATATTGATAATAATGTTAAAAGAAAAGCACATTTAAATTTTCGAAACCTGATCATAAAAAGAAAATTAAAAATTTATTTTGGAATTAGATTTCTATTACTGCAAACGTTCTGTTCTGGCTGTTGATTTCTATTGGCCCGAATCAAATTTTGTGAAGATAATATTTATTCCGGTGATAGCCATTTCTTTAAAATCAAACGGTTTACTTGTGTCACAGAGTGAGAAAGATAAATAACGGCCCGGAATCGAACCAGGGATCTCATGTTTGCCGTACCATGCCCATGACTCTACCGAGCAAGCTAACAAGACAAGGCACAGATCATACACACTTCATCCCCATAGTCAGTTGCGTACTGTGACATTCGTCTCCGCCAAATTGAAATTCGTCATCGAATTCCATGTTTAATTTTTGTCTCTGAATTCCATATGTTTGGGTACAATTTTGGGAGTATTTATCAGTCGCGGTCCTTCGTTGGGCAACATAATCCTCAATTATCGTCCGTACCCAGAGTTATGGTGCTCCATAGGTTTTTCCTGCAGAGTACCGAATCGGATCTCATTCGCGCTTTAGCTGTTAATTGTGACATATTTTTCTGTACTTATTACACAGAAAGTATAATACTGACATTTCTTTCAATTGAAAAATACAGAAAATAGTCGCAATTAACAGTTGAAGTGCAAATCAGATGTGATTTGGTACTTTGCAGGGGAAACCTACGGAGAGCACCATAACTCTCGGTACGGACGATGCGGGAGTATTCTGCAGAGTTACTTCCCGCAACTACGATGGGCGCTAAATCTCACAGGGTGAGACGGATGCGCACCAGCCCGGAATCGAACCGGGGATCTCTGGTTTACCACACCATCGCTCTACCTACTGAGCAAACCGGACACAAATACACACTTATTCACCATAGTGATCACTATCATTCAACCAAAAATTCACAAGCTAGAAGCTATGCCAAATTGCTACAGTCAACGTCACAGATTATGCTCTTGGCAACATTAGCGGACACGAATTTGTCTATCAATTTCATCAAATAAACAACGGAGTCTGACAGGTAACACTACGACGGTGCATGGAAACATCATTATTCTGGTACTTGGAATCAAAATGGTGGATATTAAGATCAATATGTGAGGCGCTGACAGAACCTTTAGCATTTGTTATCACTATAGCAGCTACAGGGATTGTTGGACGCATTTATTTAGAGGAACAAGAGATTACAACCCGCATTGGATAATATACTAAGTGACATTTTGTTCTAACGTACACCAAAATAGAGGATTAAATTTGCAAAAATATTGGATTCTGGATTTTGTGGACAGGTGACAGAAATCGGAGCTGGATAAGAACCGACAGACGTGATTCTGAATATGCGAGCTTGGTCTGTGGTTATTCTTCCAGACCATGTCATGCATGTTTTAATTTCACGTCATGTCAAAGCAGCACTATTGAACATAGTGAATAACTTTAATATTCTACACCAGAATTAAAGTTCATTCACCGTCTGATGTGTAACTGATGAATTAAGGTAAGCTATTTGTATATGACAACGTTTGCCTCACTATTTGTTATGCCCTCACCACGATAGTGGAGGGGTCATTTAGTGTTACCATTGTCCGTTCTTCCGTCCGTCACCAACCTAGTAATAGCTACAGACCTGAAACTTGGTACATGTATGTTTGATTCGACCCCATGGTCATGGATTATCTTCCCCTTTTCAAGTCAAAAATTTCCAATTTTGGCTTGTAGCTCGTAAAACTTTTAAACCCTAATAGCTACACACCTGAAACTTGGTATGTAGCTTCCTTATGATGAGTAGATTTGCAAAGTTTATTTCGATTCGACCCCTGAGTCATGGATTATCTCCCCCTTTTTAAATTAGAATTTGAAAATTTTTCCTTGTAACTCGTAAAACCTTTATAATAGCTACCAGCACTGACATTTGATATGTAGCTTCCTTATGATGAGTAGATGCGGAAAGTTTATTTCGATTTTTGATTCGAACCCCGTGTCATGGATTATCTCTCCCTTTTTGACACTGGAATTTTACCTTGTTTACTATCAAAGCGATATGTGGGGTATCTGTGTTCTATGAACACATTTTCTAGTTTAGTTATCTACCTTTGTTTTTTCGCGCACTGATTTGTCCGGAGCATAACGCGAACACCCTTTGCAATATGTTTTATGAAACTTAACACATGCATAGGTCTCACTGGACAGTGCCGAGCTAGCGTTAAAGGTACATGCCCACTCAGTAGGCAAACAATGTTCTTTGTGTCGGAGACAACATCGGATACATTTTCTGGCCACATAAACAATCATTTACCATTACCCACGTATTGTTTGGCATTACTATACATTTTATATCAGAAGAAAATGTCCACATTGATATCAGGGAAGATAACCGTGTTTCCTTAAAATGTTAACGGACATTACTATTTATTCTCTGTATTTATTGTTTGATGTGCAATGATCATACTTTATAATCTGTCAATTTTGTTTTCAGTTGATGCATTTAATTAGTATAAATAATTATAAAATATTATGCCCCATTTGCACATGAAAATACCGATAACACCACGCGTCACTATCAGTACAATAAATATTACCAAATTATTATATCTGTATAGCGGGCACTCGTAATGTTTATAACTAGTGGAATAGTGACAATTATACAGTTATTTAATTCCCATAAAGAGCATTTTAGCCTACTGAGTGGGCATGCACCTTTAAAAAGGGGTTGGACAATTTTTGTCGCGACCGCCTGCGGAGAGTGCGATATAGTCTGCGCATTGACGTCCATCCGTAGTTTTTTTGCAGAGCTTGCTTGCGGAAAGCGAGACTTAGTGATCACAATGACGTCCGTGCGTCAGTCCGTCCGAAATCCGTGTATGTTTTTAAATACCATAGCCTAAGTCCCATTGACTTGAAACATCAAATGCTTAATAGTCATCATCCATATATTCATTCTGTGTCCCACTCATGCGGCCCCTGTGCCCCAAGGTCACGGTCAAATGACTTTGAAATTTGTGTTAAAGTTTTTGTATACCTTATATCTCCACAACACTTACTCAGATTTGCTTCAAACTTCAGATAATTCTTTATTATCATCCATATTTTCATATTATAGCCAACGCATGCGACCCACATGCCCAAGTTCAAGGTCAACTGACTTTCAAATTTGCGTTAAAGCTTTTACATACCTTAATTCAAACTTCAAATACATATACTACGAGACCATCAAATGCCTCGGTGGGCTCGACATGCCGGCCATGGCCATCTGGATTTTATCTACCGTAGGTTAATGTTTTTAAGAACACTATATCTCAGAAACAGCTTCGCCAATTCACTCGAAGCTTCGCATGTGTGTTTATCATCATCCATATTTTCATTCTATGCTCAACCTCTGCAACCCCTGTCAGCCCAATATCAAGGTCAAATTACTTTGAAATTTACCTCAAAGATTTTGACATGCCTGCATCTGGACAGTGCGATATAGTTGTCACATTGGCCTACATACGTACGTACATCCATATGTACGTCCACTTCGTGGCGTCCGTTTTTAAATTTTTTTGATTTAAGGTCAAAGTATTTAAAGGTACATGCCCACTCAGTAGGCACAAACTGTTCTTTATAGCAATTAAATAAGTGTATAATTGTGTCACTATTCCACCAGTTCTAACAATTGCGTGTGCCCGCTATCCATATATAATCATTTATTAATATTTATTTTACTGATAATGACTAGCAGTGGTATCCAGCTATGTTCATATTCAAATGAGGCATGATATTTTTTAATTACTTATACTAATTAAATGTGATTCCCTGAAAAAATAATGTTTTCGACAGATTATAAAGTATGATCATTGCACATCAAAAAATAAATAGTAATGTCTTGATAACATTTTAAGGAAACACGGTTATCGTCCCTGATAGCAGTGTGGAAATTTACGTCTGATATAAAATGTATAATAATGCCAATACATATGTGTATTAATGGTGAATTAATGTTCATTTTGCCCGAAAATGTCTCAGATGATGTCTCTGATATAAAGGACATGTTGTGCCTACTGAGTGGGCATGCACCTTTAAGAACACTATATCTCTGAAACCGCTTCACCAATTCAGTTTTCATTATTATTTATATGTGCCCAATGTCACGGTCAAATTACTTTGAAATTTCCCTTAAAGTTTTTGTAGGGCCCGCTTTCAGACAGAGCTATATAGTCGGCACATTGGTGTGCATTCAGGATAAAGTTGTTGGTTAAAGTGTTTTTAGTTAAAGTTTTTGGCTATATTATCAAAGCATCGGCGGGTGCGGCATGTTTTTACGTCAACGGGCTAAAGCTTTCTTGCAATAACAAAATAGTTTGTACTATCAAATGCCTCGGCGGGCACGACATGCAGGCCATGGCCATCTAGTTATTATGGCATGCGATTTGATCAGTCGGCCATCGCACCAAGACTAGTTTAGCACTTGAACAGTAGGCCATCGCACCAGGACAAGTTTAGAACTTGATCAGTCGGCCATCGCACCATGACTAGGTTAGCACTTGATCAGTCGGGCATCGCTTCAGGACTAGTTTAGAACTTGATCAGTCGGCCATCGCACCAGGACTAGTTTACAACTTGATCAGTCGACCATCTCACCAGGACTAGTATAGCACTTGATCAGTCGGCCATCGCACCAGGACTAGTTTAGAACTTTATCAGTCGGCCATCACACCAGGACTAGCATAGAACTTGATCAGTCGGCCATCGCACCGTGACTAGTTTAGCCCTTGATCAGGCATGCGATTTGATCAGTCGGCCATCGCACCAAGACTAGTTTAGCACTTGAACAGTAGGCCATCGCACCAGGACTAGTTTAGCACTTGATCAGTCGGCCATCTCACCAGACTATAGAATAGATCAGTCTGCCATCGCTCCAGATAATAGCACATGTCTGCATCGCACCAGGACTAGTTTAGCCCTTGAACAGTAGGCCATCGCACCAGGACTAGTTTAGCACTTGATCAGTCGGCCATCTCACCATGACTAGTATAGAACTAGATCAGTCTGCCATCGCTCCAGGACTAGTTTAGCACTTGATCAGTCGGCCATCGCACCAGGACTAGTTTAGCCCTGATCAGTCGGCCATCGCACCAGACTAGTTTAGCTTGACAGTAGCCATGCACCAGGACTTAGAGACTAGTGTAGACCCTTGATCAGTCGGCCATCGCACCAGGACTAGTTTAGCCCTGATCATGTAGAGCCCTTGATCAGTCGGCCATCGCACCAGGACTAGTAGAGCTTGGATCATCAGTCGGTCATCGCACAGGATAGTAGAGCACTTGATCAGTCTACCATCGCACCATAAGTAGTATAGCGCTTGATTAGTAGCCCATTGCACCATGCCCAATATAGCACTTGATCAGTTGGCCATCTCACCATGCCCAGTATAGCACGTGATCAGTCGGTCATGCCGAGTATAGCACTTGATCAGTCGGCCATCGCACCAGGACTAGTAGAACACTTGATCAGTCTGCCATCGCACCATAACAAGTATAGCGCTTGATCAGTCGCCCATTGCACCATGCCCAGTATACACTCCCGCCTGCGATTCTCTTACCAAGAATATTGCAATCCAGCGGTTCTTGAATTGCAATTCGTCCCTCGAAATTGCAGTCTAATTGCGGTCCAATCGCGGTCCCGTTTTTGCGGTCATTCTTTCGCGATACCGTTTGTGCGGTCATTTTTTCGCGGTCCAGTGTGTGCGGTCATTCTTTCGCGATACCGTTTGTGCGGTCATTCTTTCGCTATTTGCTGTATAAACTTACCTATCATCGTATAGTACAGTTTGTTTACATTATACAAACGTACTATACGAATATTACACAAACATACGATATCCGTTCGTATATACAATATATCCGAACGGATATGGTATGAATATACAGTGGGTCATCGTGCGGTTAAAATATACCAATGTACCGGTTAATTTCGAATGTAAACATCCGGTTTTCATTTCGATTATCTGCCACAATTTTAAGTTTTTCAAAATGAATAAATGTTCAGTTTCACGATACAGAAACAATTTAAAACTGAGGATTGTGAAGTACGGTATCACAGTGCATATACATGTGTGTTCAATACAGTAATTCATCAGTAATTCATCATTGTACTCCGCACCACCGCCGGGGACACAAAACAATGATCCCCCACACACACCAGCCATCTACATTTGGCGTCCTAAAAGTTCCGGTCTATATCCCACAGTGGGAAGAATGTGTATCAACACCACCACCAGTGTTTGTCTATGACTACACTACAACCTAGTCCTGGTGTGATGGCCGACTGATTGAGTGCTATACTAGTCCTGGTGGTGATGGCCGACTGAATTGAGTGCTATACTAGTCCTGGTGCGATGGCCGACTGATCAAGTGCTAAAGTAGTCCTGGTGCGATGGCCGACTGATCAAGTGCTAAAGTAGTCCTGGTGTGATGGCCGACTGATCAAGTGCTATACTCGGCATGGCCGACTGATCACGTGCTATACTGGGCATGGTGAGATGGCCAAATGATCAAGTGCTATACTGGGCATGGTGCAATGGGCGACTGATCAATCGCTATACTAGTCTTGGTGCGATGGCCGACTGATCAAGTTATATACTAGTCCTGGTGCGATGGCCCACTGATCAAGGGTTACACTAGTCCTGGTGCGATGGCCGACTCATCAAGGGCTAAACTAGTCCTGGTGCGATTGCCGACTGATCAAGGGCTAAACTAGTCCTGCAGCGATGGCCGACTGATCTAGTTCTATACTAGTCATGGTGAGATGGCCGACTGATCAAGTGCTAAACTAGTCCTGGTGCGATGACCGACTGATCAAGTTCTAAACTAGTCCTGGAGCAATGGCCGACTGATCAAGTTCTAAACTAGTCCTGGAGCGATGGCCGACTGATGCGACACAAGTTGAAAATCGCCACGTTTCACTAAGTCAAGGACCATAACTCTGCAAATACTGGATGAATCCGCATCTAAAACCCCAGGTGCACAACTTCAATTGATGACAAATACTCCTAAAACACGAGGTGCGCAACTTCACACGATGTCCAGTATTCCTGTTAAGTTTCGCGACTCTAACTAAAATACTTTTGAAGATACGCGAAATGAATTTGAGCTACAGTCATGAAACCTTACAGGAATATGTGTCATCATGTGAAGTTGTGCACCTGGGGATTTAGATGCGGATTCATCCAGTATTTGCAGAGTTATGGTCCTTGACTTAGTGAAACGTGGCGATTTTTAACTTGTGTCGCAAATAACTGAAAATCTATTTGAGCTAGAGTCATAAACCGTATAGGAATGTTTTTCACCATGTGAAATTGCGTACATTGGGTTTTAGATGCGGATTCATCCAGTATTCGCAGAGTTATGGTCCTTAGCTTAGTGAAAAGTGTTCATTTTCAACATGTATCGCAAATAACTTAAAAACGATTTTAGCTACATTATCAACATGTGGAGTTGTGCATCTGGTGGTTTTGATGCGGATTAATAAAGTATTTGAGTTACAGGCATGAAACTATATAGGAATGTTAAATCAGCATGTGTAATTGTGCACTTGGGGTTTTGTTTGCGGAATCATTCTGTAAGGATGGAGTTATGACCCTTGAAAATTGGCAATTTTGTCGGCATCACAAATTCATCACACATTTGTGTCGCACGTATTTTTTATGCAGCTTCATGCATTATTGGCAGAGTTATGGTCCTTGGCAATTGAAAATTACATATGGTGTCTCTTTTTATTTTATTATCTCACAATATACAGCTAACTTACTCAGAAAAACAAGGTAGCTACATATATACTGTTCTTGTCGTAAATTCTAATTTTCCAAGTCTCGATAACATGCAGTGTTGGTGTGGGGGAGACATATGTTTTTGTCTGAAAAACAACCCTCTAGCAAATTTTGATTTTGGGATTTTCCCCCAATTTGTACATGTACTTGAACATGTACATGTACGTGTACAGGTATTATATGGGATTTAGTTCTAAACCCATTCACCCGGCCTTAAATGACCTTAGCTGTTGATAGACAGTTAAACCCCAACAAACAAACACATTGAAAGTCAACATAAAAAACGAAGCGTATACGGAAGTGACATCGACGGTTAACACACAAATTCACAGCTCATGCGGAATTGAAATTGAACTCCGAATTTTGTGTCAACTTTCGACGTGATTTTCAGAAAATATTAAAATCGGAGCGATACGGGAGGTAACACCAAACCCAGGCTCATGTAAAATACTGCCGGGTCGCCACTACCATCCACGGGCGGTAACCGTTGAAACACACGCAGTCCTAGTTTAAACATCCTTACTTCCCTTGAGCTGTAAGATTGATGGTTCGGGATTTAGTTGCTCTTTATTTCACAATTCTTCAAAAACAAAGAACCCGCTTTTTTCAACGTTCCGGCACAATGCCTTTATCAAGGAATTAGTTTCCTGTTAGAGATTGGATTATTGTTCGGGATTGGATTGTTCTTTATTTAACAAAACTCCGCCAGAGAAGCGGTGTCGCGCCTGCCGAGGCGTTTGATCATGACCATACTAAGTATGTGACCTTGACATTGCCACTAGGGGGGTCGGTGGGTCGTTGACTGATTTTTCACAGAATGAATGAGGACCATCAGAGAAATGCATGTGTGAATTATCCAGAAAATCCTTGAAAGTTAAGATAAATGTTGTGAACGCATCACGTATGTGATGTTCACCTTGGCGGGTGCGTAGGGTCATGACTTTGTCAGAGTGTGGTAGCGGACCATCAGGGGAATGCACGTGTGAAATATGAAAAAAATGTGGTGAAAGGAAATAGAAGTTATAACTGTTTACACGAACGTTACATTTTATGACATTGACCTTAGGGATTAATCGATGGTTATTAAATTAATTGATCACATGAACTCCTTGTGTAACTCGTCAGCAATTGTATGCACCTCGCCAGAGGCTCGGTGCATACAATGTGCGTGACTCGTTTCATAAATCTCATATCAAATGGAAACTCGTTTGTGATCCTCTATTTATCACACGAAACCCTTGTTATGACGTTCTGCAATCCATTTCATAAAACTGATATGAAACACGTGTAATAACACCGGGAACGAATTTGATTGGCCGATCTCATCACCCTAATTACGTACATTTATACGTATTCGTTATTTCCATTGGTTTTGTTTGAGCCTATATCTCACTAGTATTAGGTCTAGTCACCATTCATGCACACTATCATGAGCCAGTGATGTGCACCGCTGCCCACAGTAGTCGAATGACCTTTGTATGAGCTTGACCTACAAGTGAAACAGTTACATAGTTATTTCCCTTGGTTAAGGCTTTTGTTTGAACTTGTATCTTCAATATAATTCAATGTAGGTATACAGCCACCATACTTGCACACTATCAATATCCAGTTATGTGCACCGCAACCCACTGTAAATCAAATTACCGTTGTATGACCTTGACCTACACTTGACCTACACTTGCAATATTTACAAAGTTTTTGGTTAAAGTTTTTGTTTGAACTTGTCTATATCTTTAATACAATTAGGCCTACAACCACCATATTTGCAAATGCGCCAGTGATGTGCACCACACCCCACTGTGAACCAATTGTCATTTGTATGACCTTGACCTACAATTGCAATATTTACATAGTTATTTCCCTTGGTTAATGTTTTTGTTTGCGAACTTTCAATAGCCAGTTATGTGCACGGCAACCCACTGTAATCAAATGACCTTTGTATGACCTTGACCTACCATTTCAATATTTACATATTTATTTCCCTTGGTTAAATTTCTTGTTTGAGCTTGTATCTTCAATAGAATTAGGCCTACCGCCACATATGTGCGCACTATCAATAGCCAGCTATGTGCGCACTTTCAACAGCCAGCTATGTGCGCACTATCAATAGCCAGCTATGTGCATCGCAACCCACTGTGTATCAACTGACCTCTATATAACGTTAATCTACACTTGCAACATTACAGAGTTAACCCTTGGTTAACGCATGTTTTTGGAAAGTTCATCAAATAAAATAGTGCGATTGATTGACATGTGAGACACGCCATGTGATTTTGAACCTAAGAACATGTGCGATTTTTCATGATTTTATTTACGATATTTTCCTTATTAGACATGGAAAGTTGACGAAAGTTTCATATTTCACGCTACCCAGAGATTTATCGTGATTCTGTAGGGATTTATTTCCTCGAAGGAAATAGTTCCTGCTAGACGTTCGCGAGACGTAATTGACGTCAATTTTTGACGTCATTTCCGGCGAAGAAACAATTCATACGCGAACTCCAAAATTGTCAGTTTTGACAACGTTATAAGCTGGCCTATGAGTAAATTTCACATTTTTTGATAGAGCATGTAATATTCAATTTATTCCACTACCATTTGAAAATACCGGATTTATTTCCCTTGACATCTGTAAATAAATCCGGTATTTCCAAATGGTCGTTGAATAAACTCTATACTATGCACAAAGTCACACAACGTGTCTCATATGTGGCTGTGACTGCAGAAATGGGCTTATGCTATTTGTGACCAGTGTAACTCATGATCACACTGGTCACAAATCTCATAAGAACTGATCCTTGCTCCATATAAGCTGCGTATTTGCGTAAATACACAATTAAAATTGCCAAAACCCCAATTGAAATCAGAAGTAGTGAGTCATCAATCAATGAAAAATTTGTGATATGTTTATCATGCTACAGAAAACAATAAACAGACCACAAATATAGCATGTTTTCTTATTTTTCCATGAAAACACATCTTGGTATTTCATTGGAATTGTCTCCAAGGAGACAATTCTAATGAAATACCAAGATGTGTTTTCATTTAGAAGCAAACTATTCAATAAGTGCGATCTGCTGATTTGTAAACAGTAGTGTGATTCTATTTTACACAATTAAATTTTTTTGAAATACCCAATTGCTTCAGAAATGATGGAGTGGCAATACTCAATTACTAATTCCTTATCTGGAGCCCCGTTCACTCCAATCCTTTTTTGGAAAGGAAAGCCCCTTGTAGGGCCAGACCCGTACGCAAGAATTAATGTGGGGGGTGTTATCGACGGCGCGACGTGCTAAACTTTGTTTTTGCACATCCACGGACAGATCTCGGCAGATTAACCCTTTCACCCATAAGTAACTGGAATGGATTTTCATATGTTAATTTTGCAACCATCACAATCATCACAAAATGATTTTCAGACCAGTTCATTTATGAACATGGGGTGTTTTTGTTCTCAAAATTATGAAAATTACATGCAAAAAGTGCAGATCCTGATGAGACGACTTGTCCGGAACCGGCTCATCTGGATCTACACGTTTTGCCAATGCCATTATACAGGCCTGTGGTGTTGAAATGATTAAGGAGGGTGGGGTGCGTACGAACACGTCGCACCCCGTCTGCGTACGGGCCTAAGGGCTGCAGGTTTTGTAGTTGCTTCTGCTTCATGTGTGCTGTACATTACCATGATTACTATTTCCATAAGTTACAGAATGGTAGACGTCAGCGATCGCGCGGTAGCTGTCTGGATCATCCTTACGTTTTGTACAGCCTTTGTGCAGGGTATCAATTAGTATGTGCTTTATTTCTGTTGGAACAAACGAGAGATTTTACATATTTGTCTATAGGCCACATAGCAATGTATGGAAATCCGGGCCAATGTTCATAATATGTTCATAATAAATAGAGCCATCACTACATGCTATTTCTCCACGAAAGTAGGATTATTTAGATCTAAATCGTCTTTAAGTTGCGTCACTGATACATATACGTTTTGCAGATGGGACGTCTAGAAGCTATTTTGCAGGGAACCTTAAGAAGAAACAACACGAATAGATATAATATTCTGTTATAGATCAAGTATAATTGAAATTTACAGAGCGCTATGAAAATATATTGTGTTTCCTTATTTTGTTTTGGGTATTTCAGTCCCCGCTAGTTGGGGAGGACAAACGTAACTAATTCATGTGCTACGGACGATACGGGAGTATTTGGAGAGCTACGTTACGGGCGATTCGTGGGGCAATTCAAGAGTTTTAAACGTTTCCGCTGGAAGTTCCCGCACAATTAAAGGTACATGGCGGCGCAGTAGGCACAACATGTTATTTATATCAGAGACAGATACATTATCTGAATTTTGTTCTGGCAAAATAAACATTCATTCACCATTACCCCACGTACTGTGTCACAATCGGACATATGTATTGTGTCACAAACGAATATATGTACTGTGTCACAATCGGACATATGGTGGAATAGTGATACAATTATACACTTATTAAATTCCTATACAGAACATTGTGTGCCTACTGAGTGGGCATGTACCTTTAATGTGTTTAATAAAGTTCGTCGGTAGCAACACATGGAACAGACAGATGTACATGTACAGTACGGACATACTTGTGGCTGTGACTTGATAAATGAGACTTACGAGTTTTGCGACCATGTATATCCAGATCAGCCTGTGCATCCGCACAGTCTGATCAGGTCTGCACTGTTCGCCATTCCATCAATGGAACACCCGTTATGATTCTAACAAGGAACGTACATTGATATCAGGCTACAGGAGTTTGCTATTTGATCAGGAGCTACGCTTGTCAAAACAAAAACCCTATAACCTCATTTCTCTAGTCACAGCCACAAATTATGAGATGGGTGGTCCAGTGCAAAGACTGCGACAAGTAGCTTTCGGCAAAACAAAACAAACAACAACAAGAAAACACCAGTAAAATGCCTTACATGTGTTAATATAGTATTATGTTATATTCCAGTCAATAATACTCAATTGTATATAATATATATATAATATAAGTCCGAGTCCTCTACATTATTTAATTATTATAGCCCAACTGGTTTCACAGCTTCTGCTGATCATCCGGGGTATTGGCGGGGTGGTGCCTAGCAACGTAACGTCACGTATCAGTAATAATTACAAAGCCTATGCACACATATAATAGAAGGTAGCACGTTCAAATTTAACTATGGGAAAACACTTAAAATCGGACTTTTATTTCAATATATATTTTTCTTGTTTGAGCTCGAGAATGTATTATTTGATACTACATTGTATATATAATATATACATATGTTAAATAACACGATCGAGTCTCAATGTATCATGTGCACTCAAACTCGACCCTTAACCCTTTACAACCCTAAACCCCTGGAACTGGGGCCCGTTTCACTAACAAATCTTAGTTTGTTCATAAGTTCGAACTTAAGTTATAACTTATGACAAAAGTTATGACCGACTTAAGTCATTGCTTATTTGGTTTCACAACACAAACTTAAGACGGTCATAACAAGTCCGTCATAAGTTACAACTTAGTTAATGTTTACAGCT
The DNA here is from genome assembly GCA_029237695.1 of Conchocele bisecta. NCBI lineage: Eukaryota > Metazoa > Mollusca > Bivalvia > Lucinida > Thyasiridae > Conchocele > Conchocele bisecta. The sequence continues at coordinate 93,879,788 of CM055275.1, read as the reverse complement.
TTGGTATGTGCCGCGCGGGTTCGAATCCCGCTCGGGGCTTATATTTTTATGATGACTTTATTTTCCCTTTATGTGTTTTGACATCTAAAATAACGGATTTGCAAGCCTAATGTTGAATATTATTAATTTTTAAAAATAATCTCATGTAGAATATAAATTTTATCTCAATATTCCGACGCCATTGAATACATGTGGATATATTTATTGCCAACTAGTGAACCTTATTATAAACTGGCATATGACATGAAACAGCAACAAAATAAGCAATTAACAATGTTTTTATTTTTACATTCCAATAAAATTGTAGTTCGACCATTTTTTAAATTTTACTTAGATTACCTCATTAACTCAGAAATCACGTTTCAGAGTCAGCAGAACACATGTACTGTCGATTATTAATGGTATGCCCGGTCAGATATGGATGTATCTGATACAACTACCGAATGACATATTATATTTATTTGAACTGGACACGGGTAATTTGTTGATTACATGTAGAAATGCATGCACTGTGTGAGTCAGTGTCACACATATAGGATTGCCCCTGAACATGTTTACCAGTATAGGACTGGATTAATGCGCACTGTGCGTTCAGCGGACGGGTCGGGTGACATTTTTGTTAAATGCGTCAGGACTGTTTCTCCATCTAGTCTGAAAAACCAGGTATCTCCTTATCAGAAACGAAACACAGGCTAACACTGTCCGCAAAAGTTATACTCCACTTTCTAGAACACTTGATTTGCTAATGTTGTATATCTCTCCAGTAACCGCCAGGGTACTACCAGTTGCGTAAAATCGCAATGCAATCAACACTTGCAATGACACTGACAGACTGTGTGATCTCAGTGTTGACCGTATAAAGTCAGCATGTGCAATGTTGCATACTTGTAGAAAAGAAATCACGAGACAGCCTGCATTTCGATATTTGGTCCTCGTTATCCATGAAGTCTAGGGGATTGGTTCGGTCCTAAAGACTCGTTCCCATGGTAAATTGCGCGCCTGGATTATAGCAACTGCAGCTGCCATCGTTTGTATGTTCTGTAAAGAAAGAACAAACAACAGTCGGATAGTCAATCAGACTGATGGACGGACGGACGTTCATACATAACACACCATTAGGTTGTATATTCATCGTTTTTAAAGAAAAGAATGACCACTTAAGACACAATAGGCTTCGGTTACGGAATATGTTGCATTGTTTTCGTTTGTCATAGGCGACACCTCCAACCACCTAAGATCCCAAACATGTGCCCGGACGAGGGCGGGGCGGGGCGGGGCGGGGCGGGGCGGGGCGGGGCGGGGCAGGGCAGGGCAGACCGACACCTTCCTACACCGACAGACACAAACCGACACCGAGAGACCGACAGACACCGACCGACCAACTGACACCGACCGACCAACTGACACCGACCGACTGACACCGAACGTGCGAAACCAACTGACTGACACCGACACCAACCGACCGACACCAACCGACCTGGACCGACCGACCGACCGACACAGACCGACACCGACCAACACCGACTGACACCGACTGACACCGAACGACCGACACCGACAGACCGACTGACACCGACCGTGCGAAACCAACTGAGTGACACCGACATACCGACATACCGACATAACGACACCGACCGACCGACCGACCGACCGACACTGACAAACATACACCGACGGACACCGACTGACCGACACCAACCGACAGACTGACACCGACACTGACCGACACCGACTGATCGACCGATACCGACTGATCGACCAACACTGACCGACACCAACCGACACCACCGACTGACAGACCGACAGACACCGACCGACACTGACCAACTGACACCGACCAACTGACTGACACCAACCGACAAACAGACATACATGAAAGCATACAGACGGTTCGTTACGAGCCGGCTCATCTGGATCTACAGTGGTTGTAAATGTTGTCGATAACTGGGCATAACGAATACTGGTAACGACATGACCTACATCACAAATAGCAATACACGGGTAACTAGCAAAGGTGTGGCTATCTATATGTAAGCATATATGGTTTATATGGCAGATACTTGCTAAAATAGTACGTATGAAGTGAACATTTACCTGCTGTCAGTGAATTGTTTTCTCCACCTCGGCTCACATGGGGGCATCCATCTTTGTTTATTTCATAAGTTCCGACAAAAATAAATATTTAAGTTATAACTTAAGACTGCTAGCTACCTGTCTTAGTTTTCCATCGTAAATTTCGATTGTCGTTCTTGCTAAGATGTTTTGTGAAACGGACTAAGCACGTACTCCGGACATAAGTTATAATTTATGACAAAAGTACTTGCTTAGTTCGTTAGTGAAACGGGCCCCTGGAATGGACTGTGATATGCTAATGTTCCGACCAATCCAATGGTCACAAAATGATTTTCAGATTCGTCCATTTATGAAAAGGGGGTGTTTTTGTTATCAAAAATATTAAAATTACTTTCAAAAAGTGCAGATCCTGATGAGACGGCTCGTTACGAGCCGGCTCATCTGGATCTGCACTTTTTGCATAAACCGATATAGTGGGATTTCGGGTTCAAAGGGTCGATCTGACATACTGGCACAGTGCGGTAGGAGAATGAACTAGGTACGTTAAATTAACCGTCTCATAACCTCATTAATTTAAAGCATACATTTCGACTGCATTGTAACTACATGTAATACTAAATTCTAAACGGTAAACGGGCCAACGGCCATTGGCGTGACACCTATGCCCGGGTTGGAAGGTCTGCGAGCCAATTCCTACCCTTAAATATAAGATAAAAAGAGACAATACAAGAATATACATATGAGTAGAGTCCTGTGATTTTGTACCTAAGAAGTCTGTGGGCCGTTTCATTAAATTCGTACGACTAAGATTTTCGTAAGTGCAAAATTATGAGTCTGTAAAATCCACATTAACAATGTTTTCTTGTAAACAATTATTGGATTTACATTTATTGAGCATAGGCTGCATATGCTCAATACATGTAAATACATTGATGATTGATATTTCCAGACGATTCTAAATTTGGACTTACGAACATTTAATCGTATGAAGTTTAGTGAAACGGGCCCCTGATGACGCAAGATATCTCGTGAAAAATATTTACAAAATTTGCAAATTTTTCCGAAAGTATATTCCGATAGTTAACAAATATTCAGAGCAAATGTTGTGCTATAGGTTTCGCCTTTGCATCGGTTCATCCGTCCGTTCGTCCGTCTGTCTGTTTCATCGATTACACACAGTTTTGGGATCTAGTTCATATTTACCAGTATATACATGTTGTGATGTAGCTTTGTTAGTCAATTTTGTAGTTCTAGGGATTGTTAGTCAATATCCCGTTCCGTAGCCTATTTCACCAAAATGTCAACGTATATTTATCTTGCTAAGTACACTTTGAGGGAGAAAATTTCAATTTAAGGATAAATTTATTACTTTTTATTATACTGAATTTATTACATTATCACAGCCATTTAGGTTCCCTATTTAGTAATGAAGAAAATCAATAATCCATTTGTAAAAGTAAAACACGCAATGATTTTGAAATCAGGGGGTATAATACGCTTTAGACACAAAGCTTATCTGGAGCTCTGGAGATACACCGCTAAGATATGAATCCACCAGGGCGGATTCATCGTTAAAATACGCGTATTTATCCCGTCAAGACAGTGCGTGATTTTCGGGGGTGGTGGGGGTATTATAGAGGGTTATAAATGATACCACGGTAGGTGGTATCATTTTGACTCCCTTACTACTACTCGGGTATTTGTATCCCAGGGTGTCCGTTTTAGAGAGGTTCGTTGTACTTATAAATCATCACTTCAAACATTTCGGGCCCCACATTATTGATAAAAGTGTCTCAGCTCACGACCAAGCTAAACTGGTGTCATATTATTAGCCCAAAAGAATATGGAATTTACTGAAGAAACGGGTCTTATGGCATTTGCGACCAGCATCCACACAGGCTGATCAGGATCTGCACTGATCGCCATTCAGTCAGCGAAACCCCTGGCCTTCTTCTAATAATCGGCATAGGTCATCACAGCCACAATTGAGCATTAACGCTTCGCGAGCAAGCGGAGTGTCCATAACGATGCACCATATAATAGGTATATTGCGGTTACTGGCTGCATTTTGTTGAATATAATTGGGACTTTCACGAGAAAACGGTCATAATCGAGATTTTACGGAGCCCAGCAGTGGACATGGATTTTTGTTATGAATTCGTTCCCACGAAGTAACAATTCGTTCTCACAATTTAACAATTCGTTCCCACAATTTAACAATTCGTTCCCACGAATTAACAATTCGTTCCTATGATACAACAATTCGTCCCCACGAAGAGTCCTAATTTTTGTCATCGACGCTATCTCGCGAATTGAGAATGTCTATAAAGTACGGTTCGAATCGAGATGTCCCGACTACGGACATAATCCTCTCTTTGAAATATTCTATACAATTTTTTGTATAAATCCCGTATCAATATGATTATCGGTCACTTAAGACGTATTGAAATCGAAACCGGCTCCCTACGGCCATAAAGCGGAGAATTTGTTGGCTAGTTAGTCCACGAATCGATAGCGCATATGTCACAGGAAAACCCGCGGTATATCGAAACGGGTATAATGTCGTTTCCTAGTCGACACGTACCGCTAACGGAATACATCTTGCTGCTTGATTAAATAAATAATATATACTTTTCTCTATATATAACCCGCGACGCTATCTCGAGTATATCCGAATTGAGAATGTCTATAAAGTAGGACTTCTGCTATATCGGCGAAGCCTCTATCGAGAATGATTTAATCTCGGGAAAAGTACCGTATTTATAGCTATTAGGTGGTCAGTTAAGTAAACGTGTTTCAACATGTCGAGACTTGTTATTAAAGTTAAATACAAATATGTTTCTAGCCAATAACGCGAATATTAACCCATTGTGATATTTTAAATATCCCGGCATCAACGGTATCGATCCGTATATCGAATACGGGTAGAAATTGTCGTCTGCTATTAACGGGTATAATACGGGTAAACGCCCTTATTTTCTTGACTGCACCGACCGATACGCGCGTATATTTCGGGGTATACGTCGTAAGACCCCTTTTCGCGGGAATCGATAACGGTACCCAGGATCGAAAACGATAACTCTCAACGATCGTAAGACCCCTTTTCGCGGGAATCGGTAACGTAAGGGAAGTCGTATTACCTCCCATGATCGAGAACGATAACTCTCAACGATCGTAAGACCCCTTTTTGCGGGAATCGGTAACGGTAAGGGAAGACGCATTACCTCCAAGGACCAAGAACGATAACTCTCGCATACCCTAGATATTCGAGTTATCGATTAGTCGATCCCCATACGTTTACGTTGTAAATTCCGCCCTCCGCCATGGCTGCAGCTGCATCGTAGATTGAAATGCTCCGTTCTCACTACTATTCATCAGGAACCCGGCGCCTATTTCGACGTGAACCATTTTACGCCGGCGCTGAGTGCATCACTAGTGAACAATATTTTTTTCTCAGGCTGCAGGGTTGTACAAAACAAATGTAAGCTCTCACAAAACAGCTCCGAAACGGTGTCATCGGTGTCAATAAATAGTGTCACATGACCATTATCTTTCTAACTGCTCGTTTAAATTGAAACACATTTGATACATGCATGCATCAATATTATTGAAAATGACGTGGCATTTATGATGCATTAAAATTACGACTTGTCTGTGATAGTACGAGACACGCCATGTGATTTCGTACCTAAGAACATGTGCGATTTGTCATGAAATATACTTACAGAAACTGTGATGTTTTTCTGTAATTGACGTCATAAGATGACAAATCTTCATCACACTGCTATGACCATTTCATCAGCTGTCGGCGTCATTTAAGGAAATATCGCACATGTTCTTAGGTACAAAATCACTTGGTGTGTCTCATTTATGAGCCATTCACATTAGAAGCTTACTTGTTATGAGGTAGTTATAGAGAATAGTAGGTTAGTGCCGTGAATGGGAAAACATATCTGGCAAGGCTTAGGAAACAGGATGGGCGAGGCTCTGCCGAGCACATCCCGTTTTCGTGCCGCGCCAAATATGTTTTCGCATTCACGGCACTAACCTACTATTATATTTATCCCGTCAACACCTACAGATGGCCTTTAAATGCAACAAAATAACCCCAGTCACCGCACAAATTAATAAAACGTAAGTGATTAGGTCGCATTGACAGGTTATCAAAATTGTTTCACGGCACCGTGTTTCACGGCACATACGCACTATGTTGACGGGATAAACAATAATTCGCCTCCGATATGTTATCTACGGCTACAATATATATAACCCATTCAAAAAATGTGAGCAACCGGAGTGCAACCCAAACATGTTGCATGTACATGTAGGTCAACATTTAGTAAACTGTATATTTTATACTTTTAGACAAATAATCTTTGATGAAGAACTACTAGTAAATTGCCAAAAATAATAGAACAGGGAAATCATTCTCCCAAGGAAGCCATCTTTTCTCTTGTTGTTCAACATTAAACATAACAAAATGAAGCTTTCAATTTTACGAGACATACATGTAAATGTCGGAAAAGAGCTTGACACGGTAAAATAACCAATTTATGCATGTTTATGTTCTTTATTAATAATTTATTGATACAGTTTTGAAAATTTTATATCGCTAACGTATCAAACACGCCTTTTAACCGATTGCAAAACGCACTCTTCCATGTGTTACATTAAAGAGATGGGGGTAAATTGCTACCCTTGTGAGAGGTATGGAGCAGGGTAGCAATTTTTGTTCTAGTTATGAGGTACAGTGCATCCTCTCTACAACAGCCACCCTTGGGAAGACGCAAAAACTGGCTGTTTTAGAGAGGTGTCTGTTGTAGAGGTCAATGCTGGATTAAATTTGTCGTCTGCTGTTTATTTATTTTTTCGATAATTGTCATCAAATACATGCTTTGACAGGATTTTGGAATCATTTCCATTGGTGTCAAAACATGTTTTATTGAGAAAGAATGCAAAAGCAACAGCAGATGACAATTTTCGTGCTCAGCAGACTAAGGGTTAGATCATACAGTTGGGATATAAACTAGCGGCTGTTACAGAGAGGGTGTTGTTGTAGAGAGGTGACCGTTCGGGGAGGTTCGACTGTAGCTATTCGCTATATTGATAGTAAGGCTTTGGGGTTAACCCTTTCAACACCAAGTAACTTAATAGGATGTTCCATGCCAATGTTTCACGCTATTTCATTAATTTTGTTCATTCAAATTATCCCATAAAAGGGTAATCTGTACGACGTTTAAAATTATTAACAAACAGTGGAGATCCTGATGAGACGGCTCGTTACGAGCCGGCTCATCTGGATCTGCACTGTTTGCAAACATTGTCTCTATAGAGGCCTGTGGTGTTGAAAGGGTTAAGGAAACATGTCGTCGTTATCAGTGCGTGTAGTCAACTGTTTATAACAATAGTCTTGATGACCGTAAAGTGCATACAATGTAAATACTGAACCATGAACAAGTATAACTTAAATGTGAAATACTACCTCACTGGGGCGGATCTGGAGGGGGTCCGGGGTTCTAACCCTCCCTCCCCCCTTATGCAAAGTACGATGTAATATGTTTTCGGGACCAGCTACTGTCGTTTCGCGGCTTATCGTTATTTCCGATTTGCTATTATTCGAGTTCAGGTGCGGCGTTTATCTGTTGTATTTGGTTAGATGACAATGTGTTTCACATATTCTGAAGACGAAAGAAAAATAGAAGATAATACACGACCGTATAGTAATTGCCCATATATTAATGAGTGGCGTGTGTGTGCAAGTATCAGGCTAACACTTGTTCTGCCAGTTTATAGTTTCGTGGAATTGATAAAGAAATGGTCACGTACCTTACCTCGGGTCATGGTCCAAAATTTTAAAGTTTTATTTCAGACGATGCATATTACAGTCAATAATGTTTAATCAGAGTAATGTGTGCGGCCAATTCCGGTCTAAACTGCATTACTCCGTGAGATGAATGGTGGGGGAAACCGGAGTACCCGGGGAAAACCACATCCTCCGGCAAGTAATGACAACTGCACTTATGTCGGTGTAGAGGTGAAGAGCTGTGATCGAACAGCTACCGGGGAGCAATGCCGGCGCTTTACTGCCGTGTAGGAAATTCTCCCCCTGGAAACTTCCCCCCCCCCCCGCGGGAGGCTTTACTGCCGGTGTAACAGGGAAATTCTCCCCCCTGGAAATCTTCCCCCCCCCCCCGCGGGAGCTTTTACTGCCGGTGTAACAGGAAATTCTCCCCCCTGGAAAATCTTCCCCCCCCCCCCGCGGGAGAAGATTTCCAGGGTCGAGCCTGGAAATATTCCCTCCCGGGGAAGAATTTCCTAGGAATATTTCCAGGCTCGACCCTAGGATATTCTCCCCCCCCACCCTGGAAATTCTCCCCCCCCCCACCCAAAAGTTTGTGTTTGAATGCTACAAAGCAGAATTATTTCCCAACAATCATGTGCGCATAGGCACAATGTATGTCATTTGATAGTATAAGAAAGGGGAACATAAACACCTCCCTCACACTCCACCCCAATCTACCATATGCATAGTGCAAGTCCCTTGATAGACAAGAATATCACAAGATTGGGGGAAGATTTCTGATCAAGTGAAAATGTTGGTGTAGAACAGATAGCATTTCGCATGTATTGGTTGGAGGGGGGGGGGGAGATTTGCCTAGGAAATATCCCCCCCCAACCATCTACCATATGCATAGCGGATGTGAATGTCTCTTTGTAGACAAGAATAACCCACAATTGGGGGAACTTTTCTGATGAAATAATGTATGTTGGTGTAGAACAGATACCATTTGGCATGTATTGAGGGAGGGGGGAGAGATTTTCCTATGATATATCCCCCCCAACCATCTACCATATGCATAGCGGATGTCTCTTTGTAGACAAGAATAACCCACGATTGGGGGAGTATTTCTGATGAAATAATGTATGTTGGTGTAGAACAGATAGCATGTGGCATGTATTAGTGTGGGGGGGGGGGAGATTTTCCTAGGAATATTCCCCCCCCCCCGCCCAACCATCTACCATATGCATAGCGGATGTGAATGTCTCTTTGTAGACAAGAATAACCCACGATTGGGGGAGTATTTCTGATGAAATAATGTATGTTGGTGTAGAACAGATAGCATGTGGCATGTATTGGTGGGGGGGGGAGATTTTCCTAGGAAATATTCCCCCCCAACTATCTCTACCATATGCATGGCGGATGTGAATGTCTCTTTGTAGACAAGAATAACCCACGATTGGGGGAGTATTTCTGATGAAATAATGTATGTTGGTGTAGAACAGATAGCATGTAACATGTATTGGTGGGGGGGGGGAGATTTTCCTAGCAAATATCCCCCCCAACCATCAACCATAGGGGAGTATTTCTGATGAAATAATGAATGTTGGTGTATAACAGATAGCATGTGGCATGGATTGAGGGCGGGGGAGATTTTCCTAGGAAATATCCCACCCCCTAAATACTTGCCAAATGCTATCCATTTTACACCAACATACCCTTCATTTCATCAGAAATACTCCCGCAATCACCTGCTGTTCTTCTCTACAAAGAGACAATCACATCCACTTTGCATATGGTAGATGGTGGTGGGGGATATTTCCTAGGAAAATCACTCCCCCCCCCCCACCAATACATGGCACATGCTGTCTGTTCTACACCAACATACATTATTTTGTTTCTTTAGAAATACTCCCCCAATCGTGGGCTATTCTTGTCTACAAAGAGACAATCACATCCACTATGCATAGGGTAGATGGTGGCAGGGGAAATATTTCCTAGGAAAATCTCCCCCCCACCTCACCAATACATGTCACATGCTATCTGTTCTATACCAACATACATTATTTCATTTCATCAGAAATACTCCCCTAATCGTGGGCTGTTCTTGTCTACAAAGAGCGTCATGACGTCCAAAATATCCACTATATGTACTACTGACTGTTTTAATAACTGGGCAGTGATGTTTTTATAGCTTGTTTAGCTCTCTCTTTAGTGACGATTCTACTGTTCCCCTCAACGATGCAGTCTTAGAAAATAATAGACATTGATTTATACCCAGTACTGCAAGAGTAAAACGGGGTGAATATCTGTAATTGTATATTTTGTATTTGTACCTGACTATTGTATGTATAATTATGTACAGTTTGTGGGGAATGGCCCCGACCCACCACAAACCTATTACGGGGCAATACATATTGTCCGACCAAAGTTAGAAGCCTTGTTCATATACATGTATATATAAACTTATGCCGATGAAAGCCGATTGTAAATCACTCTTCCAATTGTTACATTAAAGAAATGGGGTTAAATTGCTAACCTCGCGAGAGGTATGGAGCGGGGTAGCATTTTTGTTTATAATATCATGAATATTTACACGGCATTTCCTGATAGTTTCAAAATGTAAATACACAAATATGGCGTTAGAATTAACAATAATCTTGTTTTACGTTAATTTGTCGCAATTCCTGTTCGATTCTTCGCAAAAGCGACAGAAGTTTGGGCCAAAGTACAGAGACCACCAAATGCAGCTTAACAAGACGCGTTTGATGCGCCATATTTCATAAAAATCCGTAACATTATAAGAAAAAAAGAATATGTACTTTGAATCGGAGGGCTTCTGAAAGTTTCAGTACTTGTTGTTGTTGTTGTTGTAACCACGTGATCATACACCTTGATAAAGCAGCTTCATCATAAATGGAAATGTCATTACAATAGCAAATAGTATTACGAGGATTATTTGAAAAGTAATGCGATATTCGGTTGCTCACTCTCAATGGAAAATCATTGACATTTCAAGATTGACGAGTTGATGATATTGTCAATACAATAATGTCAATACAATTTCATTGATTTACAGTGCCGTTAAACGCCAAGCATACATGTACGTAGTATCAGGCTTTCTGACGTCATACTTACTTGTTGCTGCACCGACGATTCGTACTTTATCCCCATCGATATAAGCCGAATATACGTAGTTATTTCTGTCGTCGGCAACCGGCCGCCATCTTGTTTCAATTGCTTCATTATTTGGGAGTGACGGACATGCCGTATGCTGTATGTGTAGTTTTTCTTCAACGGCATACACTTAATTTGTGACAGAGGATATGAAGTTAAGCCAGCCAGAAAAAAAAAATTGATTTGGTCCGAACTGTCATGGGGGTGAATTGTGAGATATTGCTCAGTGAGAGATACGGACTTTGTAAAAGATTTTCGGTTGAGCAAAACGTTATGCCCTCCTAGCTGTGTTAATCGTACCGACGTTGGCCAATAAGTGTGGCGATGAATATAAAATGCAACCAGATACTAGAAACATGAATATCCGTGTTTCTAGTTCCACGTTGTAGACAATAGATTATAGCAGAATAGCTCAGGACATCAAGGAAGTTGTATTGGTCTAGGTGGAACCACATATAATTCCCCGTTTGACAAGGTGTATGATCACGTGGTACTAACAACAACAACAAGTACCGATTCAAAGTACGTATTATTTTATAGTGTCCTTACTATGTAACGGATTTTGATGAAATATCAAACGCGTCTTGTTCAGCTGCATTTGGTGTCTCCGACACGGAAATCGATTCTTCGCAAAAACTACATAAGTCTGTGCCAAACTCCATAGACCACCAAAATGCAGCTCATGAAGACGCGTTTGCTGCGCCATATTTCATCAAAATCCGTTGCCTTTTAAAGAAAATATAAAATAATACTTACTTTCGAGTGGGCGTGATTTCAACATTTTCATCCATTGTTGTTGTAATTAACCACGTGATCATGCACCTTGATATACGTCCAGTGATTTTCACCCTGTACCACCTTATACTATAAACACGAATATTCGTGCTTCTAGTATTGAGATGCACAGTGTTGTCACTTTAAAATTGCGGTACCGTTACTTTGACAATATAGAATAAGACACGCTACCGCCTCACTAATCTTGCCAACATGTGTCAATTTCAGTATTCCAAAGTACAAGTATGTTTAAAGAAGGCCATACAATAACTGTTCAATGTTAAGCGTCCACCCAGGTGACCAATACCTACCTACGTATCAGGTAAAAACAAACAAGGCCTTGAAAAAAGACGACGGTAAATTGATTTTAAAAACTCTTTGGTTTCAGCCAGAATAGTTTAGAAAAAAGAGGAAAATTCTCATATTAAACGTATTAAGTGGACATTCATGAACGGATTCAATACTCGAACAAGCCCCACAATCAGTTTTCAAATTACTTCACCAGTAAATAGTGTAAAATAGCATACACATTGTGTTTGTTTTTTCACAGAACCACTTTCAAAACGTACCCGTACGCGGACGCTTAACAGAGAAAGGACTTGCTATAGTCTAAAGAAGTTGACACATATTGGCTCAGGCAATCAGATTGCTTGATTGCGAGTTGGCATTGCCAATATATGTTCAGAGACGTATATGATTTGGGCAAGATTAACGCCGGTGGCTGTGTAGTAGAAACACGAATATTCAGCTTGGATAGTGTCTCCAGTATTCGGCAATGCGAATTAACGCAGATACTACTGTCTGCTTCACGTTTTGCTGCCGACGACCTTCTGGCTATTAAATATATACATGTAAGTACTTTTTCATCAATAATACAAATTTCACCCTCCCCCAAAAACTAAATTTGATGAATTTCCATTAACTAGTGATTTTATTGCGAAAAAACGATTTTCCTATGGGAATTTAACATGGGGGTTAAACATAGATTTTTAAAAATATACATGTATTTTTAAATGTGGACCGATTAACAAAATCTAATTGTTTTTCTTAGTTACATCATTTCCAAGCTATCTAACTAGGTTTCGGACAACATTTTCTTTTTGTTGACACCTCCTCCAGCTCCTCCTCATGTTCCCCCATGTTGAATTCCCATAGGAAATTATTTTTTTCGCAATAATAACAAAATTTATGGCATTTTATCAAATGAAATAAATTGGGAGGGTGACTTTAATGATATTGATGAAAAAATACTTACATTTAAATATGTTTAAGATTGAATGTGTTTAGTAGCCAAAAGTTCGTCGGACACGGCAGAAAACGTGGAACAGACAGTAGTGTACCCATAGAGACTCGGTCATTATATGGCGAGTCTCGTTTCCAGTCTTCGAAAACGTAAACATTGTCACATCGCTGTCTATACGGTCATATATTGAGATTGCTGATACGTTGCCATGGTAACCGTCTCTAAATATCATCAGCGCATACATAAGTATGCAACAAACGACACCAGCTCCAAGAAAACAAACGCGTTTCTTGAAATTCATCATACATGTAGCTAGATATACTGCATTAGTCTGTAAACAAAACAAAAAAACAGTTTAACACTTGTGCTGTTTCATATTTACTTTATATTATATACCTACCAATGAAATACATAGTTATACGATGTAAATAAAAGTCATATGTTCTCATCAATGAAATAAACAACTTCCGGTGAAAATACGACTACTTCTGCTATCTATATTCATAACGCACATCGGCAGTAAAACAGCGGAAATAGGCTGCAAATACACATTCATTACAGTATACGGTCTAACAAAACTGCTAATTTCCATGGAGCGGTATGTAATAAATAGAATATTCATATGTTTGCAACGAATATGTTAGGCACGAGTAACATATGGACATTTCACACCACTCGATTGCATTTTATGACGTAATCTTCGACAACAATTATGGGTCATGACTTTCAGGGGTGACTATTGCTCAGGCACGCAGAACTACGTCAAACTCGGGGAATTCGTGAAAACTAGTACATTATCTTTCAGCGTTGATCATTATATTGTAATTACCAAATGGAAACCTTGTAATGACGTGTTACGTTGCATTTTATGACGTAATATTCAACAAACATCAACCTATTCATAAATGTGATATGACACACGTGTAATAACACCTGGATTTGATTGGCTGGCCGCTTCACCATAATTATGAAGCTCGTCAGCAATTGTATGCACCTCGTCAGATGCCCATTGCATACATTGTGCGTGATTCGTTTCATAAATCTCATATCAAATGGAAACTCTATTTATTGCTAAATGTTCAGTGAACTTCCAATGACATATTCATGATATTTACAGGGAGAAATAGAAGAATTGTCTTTTGAGAAGGTGTACATGAGATCTACGGACATGAGAAAAGTGCATCACTTTTCGAAGGTCCGTAAATCTCATGTACACCGACTCAAAAGACTATAATTGTTTTAGTATATGACCCTTACTCCGATTTCCCTCCCACAATAAAATATGTTTACAAACTTCTCCAGACATAAATCGTGTGTTTCAAAACAAGTCCGAGAGTGCTTATTCTTGTAAAAAAACCGTTCAGAGGTCTACATTCAATTTGTAGATAATCACCTGGCCGTGTTTCGGCGAATGAGAATGACTGCAACACGTAGTCATAATAAAATGAACAATTTACAGCCCACAAGTTTCCCAGCATGCGAATGGTTAAATGGAGAGCGTCCAGTCCACCGTGTGTCTTTGAAACCACGTCCTAAAAGGTGCGATGCTTGTGTACTAGTATTATTTGGGCATGTCCATTTCCACGCCGGGGAGTTGGTCCCACGTGTTACGGACCCGGCGAATAATCGTGTCCTTGAACTTCAACATCGTGTCATCGGCAACTCGCGTTTGTTTATCGTCTGCTCGTTCCCAGTCCCTGTAATGGTGTAACATTCCTATATCCGGACTAACCGTATGGGCGTCACCATGTTTTCGTTTCCCCACGCATTGTGTATTTCCCATTGGTCTCTATATTCGTCTTGGTTTTACGATGAGTTTTGACCTTTGACCTTTCTGCCATATTGTACTTTCCCGCTGCAGTTTAGTCTGCGTTACAAGCCTATATTTCCGTATCAGATCTCTGACCGTGGTATTTGTGTCCTCGTGCGAATCTGTCCATTCTTTTCTAAAAAAACAATTTCGGAATGTATACTCACTCGCGTCCGGAAGCCTTTTAAACATGTCTGCCCAAGTAAAATCGTCGTTATGTTTAGGTACAATGAACTCGTCGACGTCGAATATGGACAGATATTCGGTTATTCCAACATGGCGGTGTAGACAGTCGTTTGAAGACACGAGATGACCGAACGCGTGTAGTTCTATCGTCTTTGACGGCGGCCATGATGAAACTTTCATCGGTAAATTAAACGGAAGCACTTCTACCAAGCCTCGTTTTGAGTACAAGTCCAGCACGTGTTTAATATTCGCCTCGGAGCTGTGATTGTAGAAAGTGAAGTGAGAGACGCCGAGTGCTATATTTAGCTCCAGCCATTCGACCAGTTCGTATGCCCGACTGTAGTTGTAGACAAACGGCTTCACGCACACGGAAAACTTCCGCTTCTCGCCTTTGTGTTCGTGGATACGGACAACGTTGCTAGGCGACTGGCAGGCGTCCTTGCCAACGAGTGAGACGGCGTAAGGCAGCTGCTGCTTCGATATCTGGCACATGTAATATGTGGCCGAGTACCTGTAACAGATGTAGAGGATATTATATGACTGATGCTTTAACATGATATTTATAAAACTGGTTTAGTGATTTCATAATAAACGATGCTATGCCGAGTTTCTTATGATATCAGTCATCGAGTTTAATAAATATAAAAACATAACCAAATTGTGAAATTATTGGTATTGCATAAGCACAGCACAGTACGTTGAAGCTGTAATGTTTTCTGTACCGGCCTCATTTGCATATGTATTACACTAGTGTATTATGATTATTTTTGCACGGATGCGGTGAAACCCTTCGATCTCCGCAGTGTGCTAAACTGCTGGAGATCACTGTCTGGACCCTGTCTGGCTGTATTACAGGGGAACCATATACAGTTATGTGGGATGTCCCCAGGGTGTCAGGTTTGGAGAGGTTCCACTGTAATACAGGTATATGGGATGTCCCCAGGGTGTCAGGTTTGGAGAGGTTCCACTGTAATACAGGTATATGGGATGTCCACAGGGTGTCAGGTTTGGAGAGGTACCACTGTAATACAGGTATATGGGATGTCCCCAGGGTGTCAGGTTTGGAGAGGTACCACTGTAATACAGGTATATGGGATGTCCCCAGGGTGTCAGGTTTGGAGAGGTTCCACTGTAATACAGGTATGTGGGATGTCCCCAGGGTGTCAGGTTTGGAGAGGTTCCACTGTAATACAGGTATATGGCATGTCCCCAGGGTGTCAGGTTTGGAGAGGTTCCACTGTAATACAGGTATATTGTAACGTCCCTATGTCGTGTCCGTCTTCAGCAATACGGTATAAACCATAATATTTCCTGTTCACGCAGGGGGTTGGTAGCGGGCCCTCGTGAATCGGGGTAGGGAAATTTAACGACTATATCTACTTGGCAATGAAAAGACGACTGTGACGAGATTTTAGTAACATCTGATATTTTGATAATAGTTCTAACATGCAGTTTTACTCAACGTGTACAATTAAAGAGTGGTGACAAACTATGATAACAACGATGAGGGTGATCTGATTATGGACAGATAATGACTAATATGAGATGTACACATGGCAAGATACAAAAGCACAACAGGCGACTGTGGGAGTAAGCAGACTCAAGAAAGGATATTAGCACATGTAAACACGGACTAGATTTATGCTAAAATCTGGCGGAAAATCACACTAACGCAAACCCAAGTCATGGTGGGGAATCACGAAGCTGGGGTAGGGAAATAATGCTGGGTGGGGTAGTCACACAGGGGGGATCACGAAGCTGGGGGTGGGAATAATGCTGGGTGGGGAAGTCACACAGCGGGAATCACGAAGCTGGGGGTGGGAAATAATGCTGGATGGGGAGTCACACAGCGGGATCACGAAGCTGGGGGTGGGAATAATGCTGGTTGGGGGAGTCACACAGCGGGGATCACGAAGCTGGGGGTGGGAAATAATGCTGGGTGGGGAGTCGCACAGCGGGAATCACGAAGCTGGGGGTGGGAAATAATGCTGGGTGGGGGAGTCACACAGCGGGGATCACGAAGCGGGGTGGGTGGGAAATAATGCTGGGTGGGGGAGTCACACAGCGGGAATCACGAAGCTGGGGTGGGAAATAATGCTGGGTGGGGGAGTCACACAGCGGGGATCACGAAGCTGGGGGTGGGAAATAATGCTGGGTGAGGGAGTCACACAGCGGGGATCACGAAGCTGGGGGTGGAAATAATGCTGGGTGGGGGAGTCACACAGCGGGGATCACGAAGCTGGGGGTGGGAAATAATGCTGGGTGGGGGAGTCACACAGCGGGGATCACGAAGCTGGGGGTGGAGGAAATAATGCTGGGTGGGGAGTCACACAGCGGGGGTGTCACGAAGCTGGGGTGGGAATCATGACACATAGCTGAAGGGGTGGGGGGGGCACACAACAGCTAGGTACGCATGACAATGTAATTGGGATCACCTAACAGGGGTGGGAGGGGGGCTCGAAGTTAGGGTGGGGCGTCACACAGCAGGGGGGTCATGAAGCTCAAATTGGGAATCGTATCGCAATGGGGAAAATGTGGGTGGGGTAATGGGATATTGGCATTATTTTGGTTCCAGTCAATATTAATAATCAATAATGCCAGAATGACGTTCAAATCATCACATCTCACGACTAACGGACCATTGGTAACATCGTCGGTGAGAAATGTTTAAGGGGGGGGGGGTATATTTGGGCCTTGGGAGTTCTGAGACGCGAGTTGAGTCTCGAGTTGCGTCGCTCGGGACAAAGTTGACAACTGACATATTTCACTCCTATTTATAACCTTCGGTCCGGACGTTGTCCGCAGATGCAGCCCTTTGATTGGCTCGTAGAGACTCCGAGGACAACATTCGGACAATGAGGACCATATTTGGAATCCGCGGACAACATGTGAAAGTTGTCCCAGATTCCGCACAGTGGATTGGTTGGAATGTGTAATAGGATACCGGGACTTTCCCACTTTAACGAAACGTGAAAGTTGTCCCGCATCGTTGATTGGTCGGAGAGGTTTGGCGGAAATTACCGAGCTTAAACAGGTTTACGCAGTATAAAATGGCGGCCGTGTTCAACACACACAGGAAATGTGAACAAACTATTGTGACTTGTAACTAACTAAACAACTTTCCTGCTGTGTGAAGACGACAATCATAAACTATTGACAAGTGTGAACATTCAGGCATGCATCGGAGATCGTGGTAAGTTCTGTGCACAAAATGACAGATGTGTTTTGTTGTCCAAAATGTGTGATAAATTCGAAGCGATGAATACGCAATACACATCTGTGTATAGCGATGCTTCGCTGGCTGGGTCGCTTCATTACCCCGCCTGTTCGACCAGAGTTCGTCCTCGAACTCGTGAAAAAAATGTGATGATTTAATACATGCTGCACAACCTGAATGTCACCAATTTGTTGTAAAACATATAGCTATTTACATGAAATGAGATATATCACCAAATACTTCTAACATGCCACACATATGCTTTGCAGTCAGCTTCTGTACATTTTACCCAAGACTGCAGAACATTGTATTTGATTCAATTATGTGTTCCTTTCTACCTCTAATCAAACGTATGTTCAGTACTCAACAACATTACCATGTGAACTAGTACACCTCGTATATGCCAATAGTACTAGTGTTTACCGAGGGTGTTGGCATTGCTATTCAGAATTCATATAACCTTTCCCTTGGTCACATGAACAATGGAAAGCTATATTAAAATGTATCTACACTCGTAGATATGAAAACCTGAACATCAATGAGTCAACGTCGACGCAAAACACTCGGATGCCAATCCTTACTCTATATCCATTATATTTATTTCCAGGTATCTTCAGTAATAATATGTCTTACTCGTACACAGTATACATGTACGTCCTCAAATATCAGACATGCATCTTACCATTTGCATGTCTGCACTGTTACTTCACACAACATGACATAACTGTTTCTGTCTGTTTCTCTTAATTATCAATCTAGTACAAATATGTACATCATGTAGAATCGCGGTTCAAGTGTCTCCATTGAATGACAAATATGCACACTAAAAATATACATAGCAATTCACACTATCTGCGTGGCCACGCGCATTCATACCACATACATTCAATCCCACACACACAAGAGAAAAATGTGCATACTATGTCATTTTCAGGATACACTTGACCTCCTTACTCAATGATAGTGTACGCCAAGCATATTTGATAGATATGACAGTTCCAACGGCATGGCACTGTCATATCCGGGGCAGCGTACTATCACTCTGATCCTAATACAAATTAATACAGTGTGTT
This sequence comes from Conchocele bisecta, assembly GCA_029237695.1. Lineage (NCBI taxonomy): Eukaryota > Metazoa > Mollusca > Bivalvia > Lucinida > Thyasiridae > Conchocele > Conchocele bisecta. The sequence goes on along the minus strand of CM055275.1, from coordinate 93,860,456 downwards.
CTATATCTATTGTTCATATTTCAATATTTCCTAGCTTATAATTACACGATTCCAGAATCTCCTAATGAGAATAAAATCTCTACATGTACGCGGGCATTTAATATTTACGCGAAAACGAAAGTTTATATTGGGTATAAGCGCACATATTTGTCCTATGTAAAATGTGCCTGTTCCATAGTGACGTCCTGCACTACGGCTCTTATAGCGAAATTATATCACACGCGTTCGTTAATGTCTCATTTCGCGGAAAGTCTCTCCTCGCGTATGTTGGTTCTACCGATGGACCATATCTGGCAAATTATCCGTCGCCATCGTCGTTAGTAGCTATCGCGTTGTAGCGTTTCCACGGGTGGTCCTCATCGGGTAATCGCTCGTCAGCATTTGCGTCGTCTGTGAACATCGCATCGTGGTTCGTCTCACGCCCGATATACGTGTGGGGCTTTATCACGCGTCGTTTCGTCGTCATCCTCTAACGCGTCGATTATCGCCCGTTTCCTCCTACGTCTCGTCGTCATGTCGTATAGGAAAGGTACGTCTCCTGGGATATAGTGTCCGCACCGAACACTCACAGATGGTTAGTATTTGTTTCAAACTCATTATTTGTATTTGATTTGTGGGGTTGGGTGGCCTGGGCAGGGGAGGGAGTAGACTTGCAATGGTCAGTGTACATGGTGTATGCAAGCATCGTTAAATTCGGGCAGAGTTAGGTTGCCCACAACATCACCATTGGCCATGCACAGTCTCACTGGGGGGGTGGGGGGGGGTGTAATGAAGGGGTGGGGAAACTTGGATGAGGGTGTATGTGGTGGGGATATGGGGAAACTCGGGCATGAGTTTTTATACAGTGGGAAACTGGGATGTGGGGTATATGGTGGTGGGGAAGCGGGGAAACTCGGGCACGAGTATTTATACACTGGAACGAGGGGATGTGTGGGGTGGGCAGGCGGGGAAACTCGGGAACAAGCCTTATATGACTTGGGAAACTGGGAAATGGATGGGGGGGGGGAAGCGGGAAACTGAAATGTTTTATGACAGGGTCTCGTGCAATTATAACACATCTATCGCTGTTTTACGTTGAGGACACGCGTACCGGAGATGCCCTCGCTGCTTGCAATTGTAACACGCGCGTCGTTCCACAGCATTTAATCTCAGCCCCATTGTCTGGGGTTGTTTTGCGCTCGTCCGTCTAATGTTGGCCATAATTTCTGCTACATCATGTAGCAACTTGTTTTTGTCACTATTTGCATTTATTGACCGTATATATTCTCTATGTTCGCTGTAGTTTTCACTTTTCTCAACTTGCCTCATATGGCATCGTTCTTTATTATTTTTCGCGGCAGTTTATAATTTCATAGCGATTCTCAGAACGTCTTCTATCGTCGTTAGCTCTTTTACTGTGATCCAGCGTTCGATATCCCAATCGTTCAACGCTTCAACAAAGCAATCACGCGCAATGTCTCGTCTGTGTTTATACGGGATGGCTGGATATGATAAACGCGTAAGCCGTTTAATGTCGTGAGCCAGTTCGGGTAGTGGTTCGTCCGATTTTCTCAAACGTTGTTTCAATTCAGTCTTGTATGTCAATATTTGTGTTTCGGGCTGAAACCTGTTGGTCAGAGCCGTGACCAGCGAGTTGTAGTCAGTTCTGGTATCTGGATCAAGTTCACTCAGTACAGCTAGTGCATCGCCTCGTAAACTGCATGCTAACTTGACCGCTTTCATTTCGTTATCCCAGTTATTTCCGTATGCCGCGATACCGAACTGCACAAGATAATCATGCCAGTTTCCATTTCCGTCGAAATTGCTAACTTCCACGAATTGACATGGATTTGGTATATCATGGAATAATCTTACACCTTCCCGCGTTTGGGACGCGGGAGCTACTATAATGTCTATGTGATTGTGCTGGATGATAATTTCTCGGGGATAGGGACCTATCGCGTGTTCTGACAGGCATGTGACTTCGTACATGTAAGGGCTGACGATTATCTAAGGGTAACGGACACGATTCGCTGTAACTAATTGTACGTCTACTGTCGAGTTCCGGGTCATGTCGTACATTTGAATCAAGCCTCTCTAAAATCAAGTTCATCTGAGATTTTAATTGTTTTACCTCAGTTCTTAGAGACTTAATCTCCGCACGCAGTTCACATTCGCATGAATTTTCGCACGACTCCGTATTATTCAAGCGCCTATGGGTTATGTATCCACTGTCACTGGTTACCATACAATTAACTTCATCACCTGTCGTGACGGGTACAGTGACATGGTTATTGGGAGAGAAGGTCGGGGCAATTGTTTTGGATCCGTGGGGGTCAATGGGAGACATTCGACCTCGAGTGGGGTGATGTACACATTCCCGGTGTCCTCGTCGCCAATGCATTCAAGAGACGGCATTTTATGAACAATATATCGCAACTGTCTGGTTTGGGGTAATATGGGTACGGGGGAATAGGCCAGGGGGTAGGAAACCTCGATTACGAACAGAAAATCGATTCCATTCACTCGCTCGCACTCCGCATTTCGCCGCAGTGCATATTACCAAGAGTGATTTTGTGTGTATTGCCCTATTGGAAATTCCGAAGTGGCTATGTGGACAGAGACGGCAATGGTAATTCTTGAAGCAACATAAGGGTACGTTTCGGCTCTACTGGTTTATGTTATATCTGCCACCGCTGCCACCAAATTTGTAACGTCCCTGTCGTGTCCGTGTTCAGCAATACGGTATAAACCATAATATTTCGTGTTCACGCAGGGGGTTGGTAGCGGGCCCTCGTGAATCGGGGTAGGGAAATTTAACGACTATATCTACTTGGCAATGAAAAGACGACAGTGACGAGATTTTAGTAACATCTGATATTTTGATAATAGTTCTAACATGCAGTATTACTCAACGTGTACAATTAAAGAGTGGTGACAAACTATGATAACAACGATGAGGGTGATCTGATTATGGACAGATAATGACTAATATGAGATGTACACATGGCAAGATGCAAAAGCACAACAGGCGACTGTGGGAGTAAGCAGACTCAAGAAAGGATATTAGCACATGTAAACACGGACTAGATTTATGCTAAAATCTGGCGGAAAATCACACTAACGCAAACCCAAGTCATGGTGGGGGGGAATCACGAAGCTGGGGTTGGGAAATAATGTCTGGGTGGGGGAGTCACACAGCGGGATCACGAAGCTGGGGGTGGGAAATAATGCTGGGTGGGGAAGTCACACAGCGGGAATCACGAAGCTGGGGTGGGAAATAAATGCTGGATGGGGGAGTCACACAGCGGGGATCACGAAAGCTGGGGTGGGTAAATAATGCTGGGTGGGGAGTCACACAGCGGGAATCACGTAGCTGGGGGTGGGAAATAATGCTGGGTGGGGGAGTCCACACAGCGGGGATCACGAAGCTGGGGGTGGAAATAATGCTGGGTGGGTGGGGAGTCACACAGCGGGGATCACGAAGCTGGTGGGAAATAATGCTGGGTGGGGGAGTCACACAGCGGGGATCACGAAGCTCGGGGGTGGAAATAATGCTGGGTGGGGGAGTCACACAGCGGGGGTCACGAAGCTGGGGTGGGAATCATGACACATAGCTGAATGGGGGGGGGGCACTGATGGGGGCACACAACAGCTAGGACGCATGACAATGGAATGGGATCACCTAACAGGGGTGGGAGGGGGGCTCGAAGTTAGGGTGGGGCGTCACACAGCAGGGGGGTCATGAAGCTCAAATTGGGAATCGTATCGCAATGGGGAAAAAGTGGGTGGGGTAATGGGATATTGGCATTATTATGGTTCCAGTCAATATTAATAATCAATAATGCCAGACTGACGTTCAAATCATCACATCTCGCGACTAACGGACCATTGGTAACGTCGTCGGTGAGCAATGTTTAAGGGGGGGGGGTTGGGGGGGGTATATTTGGGCCTTTTTGGGAGTTCTGAGACGCGAGTTGAGTCTCGAGTTGCGTCGCTCGGGACAAAGTCGACAACTGACATATTTCACTCCTATTTGTAACCTTCGGTCCGGACGTTGTCCGCAGATGCAGCCCTTTGATTGGCTCGTAGAGACTCAGAGGACAACATTCGGACAATGAGGACCATATTTGGAATCCGCGGACAACATGTGAAAGTTGTCCCAGATTCCGCACAGTGGATTGGTTGGAATGTGTAATAGGATACCGGGACTTTCCCACTTTAACGAAACGTGAAAGTTGTCCCGCATCGTTGATTGGTCGGAGAGGTTTGGCGGAAATTACCGAGCTTAAACAGGTTTACGCAGTATAAAATGGCGGCCGTGTTCAACACACACAGGAAATGTGAACAAACTATTGTGAATTGTAACTAACTAAACAACTTTCCTGCTGTGTGAAGACGACAATCATAAACTATTGACAAGTGTGAACATTCAGGCATGCATCGGAGATCGTGGTCAGTTCTGTGCATAAAATGACAGATGTGTGTTGTTGTCCAAAATGTGTGATAAATTCGAAGCGATGAATACGCAATACACATCTGTGTATAGCGATGCTTCGCTGGCTGGGTCGCTTCAATATAGCATGTCCCCAGGGTGTCAGGTTTGGAGAGGTTCCACTGTAATACAGGTATATGGGATGTCCCCAGTGTGTCAGGTTTGGAGAGGTTCCACTGTAATACAGGTATATGGGATGTCCCCAGGGTGTCAGGTTTGGAGAGGTACCACTGTAATACAGGTATATGGGATGTCCCCAGGGTGTCAGGTTTGGAGAGGTTCCACTGTAATACAGGTATATGGGATGTCCCCAGGGTGTCAGGTTTAGAGAGGTTCCACAGTAATACAGGTATATGGGATGTCCCCAGGGTGTCAGGTTTGGAGAGGTACCACTGTAATACAGGTATATGGGATGTCCCCAGGGTGTCAGGTTTGGAGAGGTTCCACTTTAATACAGACAGGTACATGGGATGTCCCAGGGTGTCAGGTTTGGAGAGATACACTGTAATACAGGTATATAGGATGTCCCCAGGGTGTCAGGTTTGGAGAGGTACCACTGTAATACAGGTATATGGGATGTCCCCAAGGTGTCAGGTTTGGAGAGGTTCCACTGTAATACAGGTACATGGGATGTCTCAGGGTGTCATGTTTGGAGAGGTACCACTGTAATACAGGTACATGGGATGTCCCCAGGGTGTCAGGTTTGGAGAGGTACCACTGTAATACAGGTATACGGGATGTCCCCAGGGTGTCCGGTTTGGAGAGGTTCCACTGTAATACAGGTATATGGGATGTCCCCATAGTGTCAGGTTTGGAGAGGTTCCACTGTAATACAGGTATATCGGATGTCCCCAGGGTGTCAGGTTTGGAGAGGCACCACTGAAATACAGGTATATGGGATGTCCCCAGGGTGTCAGGTTTGGAGAGATTCCACTGTAATACAGGTATATGGGATGTCCCCAGGGTGTCAGGTTTGGAGATGTTCCACTGTAATACAGGTATATGGGATGTCCCCAGGGTGTCAGGTTTGGAGAGGTTCCACAGTAATACAGGTATATGCAATTTCCCCAGGGTGTCAGGTTTGGAGAGGTTCCACTGTAATACAGGTATATGGGATGTCCCCAGGGTGTCAGGTTTGGAGAGGTTCCACTGTAATACAGGTATATGGGATGTCGCCAGGGTGTACGGTTTGGCGAGGTTCCACAGTGATACAGGTATATGGGATGTCCCCAGGGTGTCAGGTTTGGAGAGGTTCCACTGTAATACAGGTACATGGGATGTTCCAGGGTGTCAGGTTTAGAGAGGTACACATTAATACAGGTATATGGGATGTCCCCAGGGTGTCAGGTTTGGAGAGGTACCACTGTAATACAGGTATATGGGATGTCCCCAGTGTGTCAGTTTTGGAGAGATTCCACTGGTATACCCCCACAGGTTTATACGATGTATATGGGATGTCCCCAGGTGTCAGGTTGGGAGAGGTTTCCACTGTAATACATGTGTATGGAATGGTCCACAGGGTAATCAGGTTTGGGAGATGGTTTTGGGGGTTCCACTGTAATACAGGTATATGGGATGTCCCCAGGGTGTCAGGTTTGGGAGAGGTATTTCACTGTAATACAGGTATATGGGATGTCCAGGTGTCAGGTTTAGAGAGGTACCACATAATACAGGTATATGGTACTGGTATGTCCACAGGGTGTCAGTGTTTTGAGAGTCAACTGTAATACAGGTATATGGGCATTGGTCCCATGCGTCAGTCATTTGGTGAGGTTCCACTGTAAAATACAGGTATATGGGGATGGATGTCCCCCAGGGTGTACGGGATGGGTGCGAGGTTCCACAGTAATACAGGTATATGGGATGTCCACCCCAGGTGTCAGGTTTGAGAGGTTCAACTACATGGGATGCAGGTACATGTATATGGGAATGGTCCCCAGGGTGCCCGGTTTGGAGAGGTACCTCTGTAATACAAGTAATATGGGATGACCCCAGGGTGTCCGGTTTGGAGTGGTTCCACTGTAATACAGGTATATGGGATGTCCCCAGGGTGTCCGGTTTGGAGAGGTTCCACCATAATACAGTATATGGGATGACCCCAGTGTGTCATGGTTTGGAAAGGTTCACTTTGTAATACAGGTATATGGGTGTGGTGGATGTCCCCAGGGTGTCCCCAGGTTTGGAGAGGTACCACTGTAATACAGGTATGTGGGATGTCCCCAGGGTGTCATGTTTAGAGAAGTTCCACTGTAATACAGGTATGTGGGATGTCCCCAGGGTGTCAGGTTTGGAGAGGTTCCACTGTAAAACAGTTATATGGGATGTTCCCAGGGTGTCATGTTTGGAGAGGTACCACTGTAATACAGGTATATGGGATGTCCCCAGGGTGTCAGGTTTGGAGATGTACCGCTGTAATACAGGTATATGGGATGTCCCCAGGGTGTGAGGTTTGGAGAGGTACCACTGAAATACAGGTATATGGGATGTCCCCAGGGTGTCAGGTTTGGAGATGTACCACTTTAATACAGGTATATGGGATGTCCCCAGGGTGTGAGGTTTGGAGAGGTACCACTGTAATACAGGTATATGGAATGTCCCAGGGGTGTCAGGTTTGGATATGTACCACTGTAATACAGGTATATGGGATGTCCCCAGGGAGTCAGATTTGGAGAGGTTCCTCTGTAATACAGGTATATGGGATGTTCCCAGGATGTCAGGTTTGGAGAGGTTCCACTGTAATACAGGTATATGGGATGTTCCCAGGGTGTCAGGTTTGGAGAGGATCCATTGTCATACAGGTATATGGGATGACCCCAGGGTGTCAGGTTTGGAGAGGTTCCACTGTAATACAGGTATGTGGGATGTCCCCAGGGTGTCAGGTTTGGAGAGGTTCCACTGTAATACAGGTATATGGGATTTTCCCAGGGTGTCAGGTTTGGAGAGGTTCCACTGTAATACAGGTATATGGGATGTCCCCAGGGTGTCAGATTTGGAGAGGTTCCACTGTAATACAGGTATATGGGATGTCCCAGGGTGTCCGGTTTGGAGAGGTTCCACAGTAATACAGGTATATGGGATGACCCCAGGGTGTCAGGTTTGGAGAGGTTCCACTGTAATACAGGTATACATGTACATGTATGTGATGTCCCCAGGGTGTCAGGTTTGGAGAGCTACCACAGTAATACAGGTATATGGGATGTTCCCAGGGTGTCAGGTTTGCAGAGCTACCACTGTAATACAGGTATATGGGATGTTCCCAGGGTGTCAGGTTTGGAGAGGTTCAACTGTAATACAGGTATATGTAATGGCCCCAGGGTGTCAGGTTTGGAGAGGTACCACTGTAATACAGGTATATGGGATGTCCCCAGTGTGTCAGTTTTGGAGAGATTCCACTGTAATACAGGTATATGGGATGTCCCCAGGGTGTCCGGTTTGGAGAGGTTCCACAGTAATACAGGTATATGGGATGACCCCAGGGTTTCAGGTTTGGAGAGGTTCCACTGTAATACAGGTATATGTGATGTCCCCAGGGTGTCAGGTTTGGAGAGCTACCACTGTAATACAGGTATATGTGATGTCCCCAGGGTGTCAGGTTTGGAGAGGTTCCACTGTAATACAGGTATATGTGATTTCCCCAGTGTGTCAGGTTTGGAGAGGTACCACTGTAATACAGGTATATGGGATGTCCCCAGGGTGTCAGGTTTGGAGATGTACCACTGTAATACAGGTATATGGGATGTCACTAGGGTGTCAGTTTTGGAGATGTACCACTGTAATACAGGTATAAAAGATGTCCCCATGGTGTGATGTTTGGAGAGGTACCACTCTAATACAGGTATATGGGATGTCCCCAGGGTGTCAGGTTTGGAGATGTACCACTGTAATACAGGTATATGGGATGTCCCCAGGGTGTCAGGTTTGGAGAGGTTCCATTGTAATACAGGTATATGGGATGTCCCCAGGGTGTCAGGTTTGGAGAGGTTCCAATGTAATACAGGTATATGCGATGAACCCAGGTTGTTAGGTTTGGAGAGGTTCCAATGTAATACAGGTATGTGGGATGTCCCCAGGGTGTCAGGTTTGGAGAGGTACCACTGTAATACAGGTATATGGGATGTCCCCAGGGTGTCAGGTTTTGAGAGGTTCCACTGTAATACAGGTGAATGGGATGTTCACAGGGTGTCCGGTTTGGAGAGGTACCACTGTAATACAGGTATATGGGATGTCCCCAGGGTGTCAGGTTTGGAGAGGTTCCACTGTAATACAGGTATATGGGATTTTCCCAGGGTGTCAGGTTTGGAGAGGTTCCACTGTAATACAGGTATATGGGATGTCCCTCCCCCAGGGTGTCAGGTTTGGAGATTTCAAATTTTCACTGTAATACAGGTACATGGGATGTCCCCAGTGTGCCTGGTTTGGAGAGGTTCCACTGTAATACAGGTAAATGGGATGTTCCAAGGGTGTCAGATTTGGAGAGGTTCCACTGTAATACATGTATATGGCATGTCCCCAGGGTGTCAGGTTTGGAGAGGTTCCACTGTAATACAGGTAAATGGGATGTTCCCAGTGTGTCAGGTTTGGAAAGGTTCTACTGTAATACAGGTAAATGGGATGTTGTCAGGGTGTCAGGTTTGGAGAGGTACCACTGTAATACAGGTATATGGGATGTCCCCAGGGTGTCAGGTTTTGAGAGGTTCCACTGTAATACAGGTGAATGGGATGTTCCCAGGGTGTCCGGTTTGGAGAGGTACCACTGTAATACAGGTATATGGGATGTCCCCAGCGTGTCAGGTTTGGAGAGGTACCACTGTAATACAGGTATATGGGATGTCCCCAGGGTGTCATGTTTGGAGAGGTACCACTGTAATATAGGTATATGGGATGTCCCCAGGGTGTCAGGTTTGGAGAGGTTCCACTGTAATACAGATACATGCGATGTCCCAGTGTGTCAGGTTTGTAGAGGTACCACTGTAATACAGGTATATGGGATGTCCCAAGTGTGTCAGTTTTGGAGAGATTCCACTGTAATACAGGTATATGGGATGTCCCCAGGGTATCAGATTTGGAGACGTACCACTGTAACACAGGTATATGGGATGTCCCAGGGTGTCCGGTTTGGAGAGGTTCCGCAGTAATACAGGTATATGGGATGACCCCAGGGTTTCAGGTTTGGAGAGGTTCCACTGTAATACAGGTGTATGTGATGTCCCCAGGATGTCAGGTTTGCAGAGCTACCACTCTAATACAGGTATATGGGATGTCCCCAGGGTGTCAGGTTTGGAGAGGTTCCACTGTCATACAGGTATATGTGATGTCCCCAGGGTGTCAGGTTTGGAGAGGTACCACTGTAATACAGATATATGGGATGTCCCCAAGGTGTCAGGTTTGGAGATGTACCACTGTAATACAGGTATATGGGATGTCCCCAGGGTGTCAGTTTTGGAGATGTACCACTGTAATACAGGTATATGGGATGTCCCCAGGGTGTGAGGATTGGAGAGGTACCATTCTAATACAGGTATATGGGATGTCCCCAGGGTGTCAGGTTTGGAGATGTACCACTGTAATACAGGTATATGGGATGTCCCCAGGGTGTCAGGTTTGGAGAGGTTCCACTGTAATATAGGTATATGGGATGTCCCCAGGGTGTCAGGTTTGGAGAGGTTCCACTGTAATACAGGTATATGCGATGAACCCAGGGTGTCAGGTTTGGAGAGGTTGCACTGTAACACAGGTATGTGGGATGTCCCCAGGGTGTCAGGTTTGGAGAGGTTCCACTGTAATACAGGTATATGGGATTTTCCCAGGGTGTCAGGTTTGGAGAGGTTCCACTGTAATACAGGTATATGGGATGTCCCCAGGGTGTCAGGTTTGGAGAGGTTTCACTGTAATACAGGTACATGGGATGTCCCCAGTGTGCCTGGTTTGGAGAGGTTCCACTGTAATACAGGTAAATGGGATGTTCCAAGGGTGTCAGGTTTGGAGAGGTTCCACTGTAATACAGGTAAATGGGATGTTCACAGGGTGTCAGGTTTGGAGAGCTTCCACTATAATACAGGTATATGGGATGTCCCCAGGGTGTCAGATTTGGAGAGGTTCCACTGTAATACATGTATATGGCATGTCCCCAGGGTGTCAGGTTTGGAGAGGTTCCACTGTAATACAGGTAAATGGGATGTTCCCAGTGTGTCAGGTTTGGAAAGGTTCTACTGTAATACAGGTAAATGGGATGTTGTCAGGGTGTCAGGTTTGAGAGGTACATGTACCACTGTAATACAGGTATATGGGATGTCCCCAGGGAGTCAGGTTTGGAGAGGTTCCTCTGTAATACAGGTATATGGGATGTTCCCAGGATGTCAGGTTTGGAGAGGTTCCACTGTAATACAGGTATATGGGATGTTCCCAGGGTGTCAGGTTTGGAGAGGATCCACTGTCATACAGGTATATGGGATGACCCCAGGGTGTCAGGTTTGGAGAGGTTCCACTGTAATACAGGTATGTGGGATGTCCCCAGGGTGTCAGGTTTGGAGAGGTTCCACTGTAATACAGGTATATGGGATTTTCCCAGGGTCTGTCAGGTTTGGTGAGGTTCCACTTGTATTTACAGGTATATGGGATGTCCCCAGGGGTGTCAGATTTTGGAGAGGTTCCATGTTAATACAGGTATATGGGATGTCCCAGGGTGTCCGGTTTGGAGAGGTTCCACAGTAATACAGGTATATGGGATGACCCCAGGGTGTCAGGTTTGGAGAGGTTCCACTGTAATACAGGTATATGTGATGTCCCCAGGGTGTCATGTTTGGAGAGCTACCACTGTAATACAGGTATATGTGATGTTCCCAGGGTGTCAGGTTTGGAGAGGTTCAACTGTAATACAGGTATATGTGATGGCCCCAGGGTGTCAGGTTTGGAGAGGTACCACTGTAATACAGGTATATGGGATGTCCCCAGGGTGTCCGGTTTGGAGATGTACCACTGTAATACAGGTATATGGGATGTCCCCTTGTGTGAGGTTTGAAGAGGTACCACTCTAATACATGTATATGGGATGTCCCCATGGTGTCAGGTTTGGAGATGTACCACTGTAATACAGGTATATGGGATGTCCCCGGGGAGGTGTCAGGTTTGGAGAGGTTCCACTGTAATACAGGTATATGGGATGTCCCCAGGGTGTCAGGTTTGGAGAGGTTCCACTGTAATACAGGTATATGCGATGAACCCAGGGTGTCAGGTTTGGGGAGGTTCCACTGTAATACAGGTATGTGGGATGTCCCCAGGGTGTCAGGTTTGGAGAGGTTCCACTGTATACAGGTATATGGGATTTTCCCAGGGTGTCAGGTTTGGAGAGGTTCATGTATACAAAGGTATATGGGATGTCCCAGGGTGTCAGGTTTGGAGAGGTTCCACTGTAATACAGGTATATGGGATGTCCTCAGGGTGTCAGGTTTGGAGAGGTTCCACTGTAATATAGGTATATGGGATGTTCCCAGGGTGTCAGGTTTGGAGAGGTACCACTCTAATACAGGTATATGGGATGTCCCAGGGTGTCCGGTTTGGTGATGTACCACTGTAATACAGGTATATAGGATGTCTCCAGGGTGTCAGGTTTGGAGAGGTTCTACTGTAATACAGGTATATGGGATGTCCCAGGGTGTATGGTTTGGAGAGGTTCACTGTAAATACAGGTACATGGGTGTCCAGGGTTGTCAGGTTTGGAGAGGGTTCCACTGGTAATACAGGTATATGGGATGTCCCAGGGTGTCAGGTTTGGAGAGGTTCCACTTTAATACAGACAGGTACATGGGATGTCCCAGGGTGTCAGTTTGGAGAGATACACTGTATACAGGTATATGGGGCGGTGTCCCAGGGTTGTCAGGGTTTGGAGTGGTACCACTGTAATAATGGTATATGGGATGTCCCCAGGGTGTCAGGTTTGGAGAGGTTCCACTGTATAATTTTTACAGGTACATGGGATAGCCCCGGGAAGGGTGTCAGGTTTGGAGAGGGATTCCACTGTAATACAGGTATATGGGATGTCCCCAGGGTGTCAAGTTTGGAGATGTTCCACTGTAATACAGGTATATGGGATGTCCACAGGGTGTCAGGTTTGGAAAGGTTCCACATTAATACAGGTATATGCAATTTCCCCAGGGTATCAGGTTTGGAGAGGTTCCACTGTAATACAGGTACATGGGATGTCCCCAGGGTGTCAGGTTTGGAGAGGTTCCACTGTAATACAGGTATATGGGATTTCCCCAGGGTTCCCGGTTTGGTGAGGTACATCTGTAATACAAGTATATGGGATGTCCCCAGGGTGTCCGGTTTGGCGAGGTTCCACAGTGATACAAGGTGTATGGGATGTCCCCAGGGGTTGGTGTTTTGGAGAGGGTGGTTCCACTGTAATACAGGTTACTGTGACTGTTCCAGGGTGTCTGTTGTTTCGAGAGGTTCCAATGTAATTACAGGTACATGGGAGTCCCAGGGTGTCAGGTTTAAGAGAGGTACCACATTTTAATACAGGTATATGGGATTAATACAGGTATATGGGATGTCCCCAGGGTGTCAGGTTTTGGAGTGGTACCACTGTAATACAGGTATATGGGATGTCCCCAGTGTGTCAGTTTTGGAGAGATGCCACTGTAATACAGGTATGTGGGATGTCCCCCAGGGTTTCAGGTTGGGGAGAGGTTCCACTGTCATTGATGTAATATGGGTATCCCCAGGTTGTCAGATTTTGGTTTGACGTTCGTTACCATGTAATACAGGTGGGATATGGGGATGTCCCCATGGTGTCAGGGTTTAGAGAGGTTCACACAGTATACAGGTTTATATGGATGTCCCCTGGGGTGTCAGGTTTGGGAGGGATACCACTGTACTCAGGTATTGGGATGGGATGTCCCCCAAGGGTGTCAGGTTTGGAGAGGTACCACTGTAATACAGGTATATGTGATGTCCCCCAGGGTGTCAGGTTTGGAGAGGTTACCACTGTAATACAGTATGTGGGATGTCCCCAGGGTGTCAGGTTTGGAGAGTTCCACTGTCATACAGGTACATGGGATGTCCCAGGGTGGGTGTCAGGTTTAGAGGTATCACTGTAATACAGGTATATGGGATGGTTCCCAGGGTGTCACGGTTTGGAGAGGTACACTGTAACTACAGGTATGTGGGATGTCCCCAGGGTGTCAGGTTTGGAGAGGTTCCACTGTAATACAGGTACATGGGATGTCCCAGGGTGTCAGGTTTGGAGAGGTACACTGTAATACAGGTATATGGGATGTCCCCAGGGTGTCAGGTTTGGAGAGGTACCACTGTAATACAGGTATATGGGATGTCCCCAGGGTGTCACGTTTGGAGAGGTTCCACTGTAATACAGATACATGCGATGTCCCAGTGTGTCAGGTTTGGAGAGGTACCACTGTAATACAGGTATATGGGATGTCCCCAGTGTGTCAGTTTTGGAGAGATTCCCAACTGTAATACAGGTATGGGATGTCCCCAGGGTTTATCAGATTGGAGAAACGTACCACTGTAATACAGGTTTATGGGATGTCCCAGGGTGTCCGGTGGAGAGGTTCCACAGTAATACAGTGATATGGGATGAACCCCAGGGTTTCAGGTTTGGAGAGGTTCCACTGTTAATAAAAAGTGTATGTGATGTCCCCAGGGTGTCAGGTTTTCAAGGGAGCATACCCACTCTAATACAGGTATATGGGATGTTCCAGGGTGTCAGGTTTGGAGAGGTTCCACTGTCATACAGGTATGTGATGTCACCCAGGCGGGTGTCAGGTTTGGAGAGGTACCACTGTAATACAGATATATGGGATGTCCCAAGGTGTCAGGTTTGGAGATGTACCACTGTAATACAGGTATATGGGATGTCCCCAGGGTGTCAGTTTTGGAGATTGTACCACTGTTAATACAGGTTATATGGGATGTCCCCAGGGTGCTGAGGTTTGGAGACGGTACCATTCTTTAATACAGGTATATGGGATGTCCCCAGGGTGTCAGGTTTGGAGATGTACCACTGTAATACAGGTATATGGGATGTCCCCAGGGTGTCAGGTTTGGAGAGGTTTCACTGTAATACAGGTACATGGGATGTCCCCAGTGTGCCTGGTTTGGAGAGGTTCCACTGTAATACAGGTAAATGGGATGTTCCAAGGGTGTCAGGTTTGGAGAGGGTTCCACTGTAATACAGGTAAAATGGGATGTTCAGGGCGGGGGGTCAGGTTTGGAGAGCTTCCACTATAATACAGGTATATGGGATGTCCCCAGGGTGTCAGATTTGGAGAGGTTCCACTGTAATACATGTATATGGCATGTCCCCAGGGTGTCAGGTTTGGAGTGGTTCCACTGTAATACAGGGTAAAATGGGGATGTTCCCAGTGTGTCAGGTTTGGAAAGGTTCTACTGTAATACAGGTAAATGGGATGTTGTCAGGGTGTCAGGTTTGGAGAGGTACCACTGTAATACAGGTATATGAGATGTCCCCAGGGTGTCAGGTTGGAGAGGTTCCACTGTAATACAGGTATGTGGGATGTCCCCAGGGTGTCAGGTTTGGAGAGGTTCCACTGTAAAACAGGTATATGGGATTTTCCCAGGGTGTCAGGTTTGGAGAGGTTCCACTGTAATACAGGTATATGGGATGTCCCCAGGGTGTCAGATTTGGAGAGGTTCCACTGTAATTACAGGTATAAATGGGATGTCCCAGGGTGTCCAGGTTTTGGAGATGGTTCCACTGTAATACAGGTATATGTGAAGGTCCCCAAGGGTGTCAGGTTTTGGAGAGCTACCACTGTAATACAGGTATATGGGAATGTTCCCGGGTGTTCAGGTTTGGAGATGGTTTCCACTGTAATACAGGTAAATGGGATGTCCCAGGGTGCCAGGTTTGGGGCAAATGTAATACAGGTATATGTGGGATGTTCACCAGGGTGTCAGGTTTGGAGAAGGTTACCAACTGTAATACAGGTATATGGGATGTCCCCCAAGGGTGTCAGGTTTGGAGATGGTACACTGTAATAACAGGTATATGGGATGTCCCCAGGGGTGTAAGGTTTGGAAAGGTTTCCACTGTAATACAGGTATATGTGATGTCCCCAGGGTGTCAGGTTTGGAGAGTACCACTGTAATACCAGGTATTTGGGATGTCATGGGTGTCAGGTTTGGAGAAGTACACTGGTAATAGGTATGGGATGTCCCCAGGGTGTCAGGTTTGGAAGACGGTACCATCTAATACAAGGTATATGGGATGTCCCCATGGGTGTTCAGGTTTAGATTGGTTACCACTGTAATCAGGTATATGGGATGTCCCCGGAGGGTCAGGTTTGGAGAGGTACACTGTATACCCCAGTATATGGATGATCTTGGTGGGTGAGGTTTGGAGAGGTTCCATGTAATACGGTATATGGGATGCCCCTGGTTTGAGTCCACGTAATACAGGTATATGGAGTCCCCAGGGTGTCATTTGAAGATTACAATTCTATACAGGTATATGGGATGGGTCCCCAGGTGAGATGTCATGGAATACAGGTATAGAGTCCCAGGTCAGGTGAGTCACATGGTAATACTGGGATGGTTAGGGTGTCAGGGTGGTCAGGTTTGGAGAGGTTCCACTGTAATACAGGTATATGCGATGAACCCAGGGTGTCAGGTTTGGGGAGGTTCCACTGTAATACAGGTATGTGGGATGTCCCCAGGGTGTCAGGTTTGGAGAGGTACCACTCTAATACAGGTATATGGGATGTCCCAGGGTGTCCGGTTTGGAGAGGTACCACTGTAATACAGGTATATGGGATGTCCCAGGGTGTCAGGTTTGGAGAGGTTCTACTGTAATACAGGTATATGGGATGTCCCCAGGGTGTCAGGTTTGGAGAGGTTCCACTTTAATACAGACAGGTACATGGGATGTCCCAGGGTGTCAGGTTTGGAGAGATACACTGTAATACAGGTATATGGGATGTCCCCAGGGTGTCAGGTTTGGAGAGGTACCACTGTAATAGAGGTATATGGGATGTCCCCAGGGTGTCAGGTTTGGAGAGGTTCCACTGTAATACAGGTACATGGGATGTCCCCAGGGTGTCAGGTATGGAGAGGTTCCACTGTAATACAGGTATATGGGATGTCCCAGGGTGTCAGGTTTGGAGAGGTACCACTGTAATACAGGTATATGGGATGTCCCCAGGGTGTCAGGTTTGGAGAGGTACCACTGTAATACAGGTACATGGGATGTCCCAGGGTGTCAGGTTTGGAGAGGTACCACTGTAATACAGGTATACGGGATGTCCCCAGGTTGTCTGGTTTGGAGAGGTTCCACTGTAATACAGGTATATGGGATGTCCCCATGGTGTCAGGTTTGGAGAGGTTCAACTGTAATACAGGTATATGGGATGTCCCCAGGGTGTCAGGTTTGGAGAGGCACCACTGAAATACAGGTATATGGGATGTCCCCAGGGTGTCAGGTTTGGAGAGATTCCACTGTAATACAGGTATATGAGATGTCCCCAGGGTGTCAAGTTTGGAGATGTTCCACTGTAATACAGGTATATGGGATGTCCCCAGGGTGTCAGGTTTGGAGACGTTCCACATTAATACAGGTATATGCAATTTCCCCAGGGTGTCAGGTTTGGAGAGGTTCCACTGTAATACAGGTACATGGGATGTCCCCAGGGTGTCAGGTTTGGAGAGGTTCCACTGTAATACAGGTATATGGGATGTCCCCAGGGTGTACGGTTTGGCGAGGTTCCACAGTGATACAGGTATATGGGATGTCCCCAGGGTGTCAAGTTTGGAGAGGTTCCACTGTAATACTGGTACATGTATATGGGATGTCCCCAGGGTTCCCGGTTTGGAGAGGTACATCTGTAATACAAGTATATGGGATGTCCCCATGGTGTCCGGTTTGGCGAGGTTCCACAGTGATACAGGTGTATGGGATGTCCCCAGGGTGTTAGGTTTGGAGAGGTTCCACTGTAATACAGGTACATGGGATGTTCCAGGGTGTCAGGTTTCGAGAGGTACACATTAATACAGGTATATGGGATAATACAGGTATATGGGATGTCCCCAGGGTGTCAGGTTTGGAGAGGTACCACTGTAATACAGGTATATGGGATGTCCCCAGTGTGTCAGTTTTGGAGAGATGCCACTGTAATACAGGTATATGGGATGTCCCCAGGGTGTCAGGTTGGGAGAGGTTCCACTGTCATAGATGTATATGGAATATCCCCAGGTTGTCAGATTTGGAGACGTTTCACTGTAATACAGGTATATGGGATGTCCCCTTGGTGTCAGGTTTAGAGAGGTTCCACAGTAATACAGGTATATGGGATGTCCCCAGGGTGTCAGGTTTGGAGAGGTACCACTGTAATACAGGTATATGTGATGTCCCCAGGGTGTCAGGTTTGGAGAGGTACCACTGTAATACATGTATGTGGGATGTCCCCAGGGTGTCAGGTTTGGAGAGGTTCCACTGTAATACAGGTATATGGGATGTCCCCAGGGTGTCAGGTTTGGAGAGGTACCACTGTAATACAGGTATATGGGATGTCCCCAGGGTGTCAGGTTTGGAGAGGTTCCACTGTAATACAGGTATATGGGATGTCCCCAGGGTGTCAGGTTTGGAGAGGTACCACTGTAATACAGGTATATGGGATGTCCCCAGGGTGTCAGGTTTGGAGAGGTTCCACTGTAATACAGATAAATGCGATGTCCCAGTGTGTCAGGTTTGGAGAGGTACCACTTTAATACAGGTATATGGGATGTCCCCAGTGTGTCAGTTTTGGAGAGATTCCACTGTAATACAGGTATATGGGATGTCCCCAGGGTATCAGATTTGAGACGTACCACTGTAATACAGGTTTATGGGATGTCCCAGGGTGTCCGGTTTGGAGAGGTTCCACAGTAATACAGGTATATGGGATGACCCCAGGGTTTCAGGTTTGGAGAGGTTCCACTGTAATACAGGTGTATGTGATGTCCCCAGGGTGTCAGGTTTGCAGAGCTACCACTCTAATACAGGTATATGGGATGTCCCCAGGGTGTCCAGGTTTAGGTTAGTGGGATGTTTCCCCAGGGTGTCAAGGTTTGGAGAGTAACCAACTGCATAAAAGGTATATGTATGTCCCCCAGGTGTCAGGTTATTTTTGAGAGGTACCACTAAATACAGATATAAGGGATGGGGTTATCCCCAAGTCCCCAAGGGTCAGGTTTGGAGATGTACCACTGTTAATACAGTATATGGGATGTCCCCAGTCAGGGTGGAAGGTTTAGGTAGTTATGTGGACCCCAGGGTGTCAGGTTTGGAGGGAGTAATACCACGTCCCATAAAGGGTATGAAATGATCCCCAGGTCCCCAGTGTCCAGGATTTGGAGAGGTACCACCCCTTCTAATACAGGATATATGGGATGTCCCCAGGTGTCAGGTGGAGATGTACCACTGTAATACAGGTATATTGATTGTCCCCAGGGTGTCCAGGTTTGGAGATGGTTTAACCCACTGTAATACAGGTATCCAGTTAATCCCCAGGTGTGAGGCTGGAGAGGTACCCATTCTTTAATACCCCAGGTTATATGGATGTTCCCCGGGTGTCAGGTTGGAGTATTTGGTTACCACTGTAATACATTTGTTTATATGGGATGTTCAAGGGTGTCAGGTTTGGAGAAGGTTCCCACTGGGTAATACCCAGTTATTTAGTAATGGTTTCCCCAGGAGGTTTTGTCCAGGTTTGGAGGAGTTTCACTGTAATACAGGTATATGGGATGTCCCCGGGTAGGTGAACCCAGGGTGGTAGGGTTTGGAGAGGTTTGCCACCTGGTAAAACAGTTAATGGGTTAATTGTCCCCAGGTGCCCGGTTTTGGAGAGTCCCATGTAATACAGTGATGGGGAATGTCCCCAGGGTGTTCCGTTGGAGAGGTACCACTGTAATAAATGTATATTGGATGTCCCCAGGGTGTCAGGTTTGGAGAGGTTCCACTGTAATACAGGTATATGGGATGTCCCTATGGTGTCAGGTTTGGAGTGATCCACTGTAATACAGGTATATGGGATGTCCCTAGGGTGCCTGGTTTGGAGAGGTACCACTGTAATACAGGTATATGGGATGTCCCCAGGTTGTCAGGTTTGGAGAGCTACCTATGTAATATAATTATATGGGATGTCCCCAGGGTGTCAGGTTTGGAGAGGTCCACATTAATACAGGTATAACGGGGTTGTCCCCCCAGGGTGTCAGGTTTGGAGAGGTTCCACTGTAATACAGGTATATGGGATGTCCCCAGGGTGTCAGGTTTGGAGAGGTTCCAGTCCCTAGGGTGTCAGGTTTGGAGAGGTTCCACTTTAATACAGGTATATGGGATGTCCCCAGGGTGTCAGGTTTGGAGAGTTTCCACTGTAATACAGGTATATGGGATGACCCCAGCGTGTCAGGTTTGGAGAGGTTCCACTGTAATACAGGTATGTGGGATGTCCCCAGGGTGTCAGGTTTGGAGAGGTTCCACTGTAATACAGGTATATGGGATTTTCCCAGGGTGTCAGGTTTGGAGAGGTTCCACTGTAATACAGGTATATGGGATGTCCCCAGGGTGTCAGATTTGGAGAGGTTCCACTGTAATACAGGTATATGGGATGACCCCGGGGTGTCAGATTTGGAGAGGTACCACTGTAATACAGGTATATTGGATGTTCCCAGGGTGTCAGGTTTGGAGAGGTACCACAGTAATACAGGTATATTGGATGTTCCCAGGGTGTAAGGGTTGGGGACGTTCCACTGTAATACAGGTATATGGGATGTCCCTAGGGTGTCAGGTTTGGAGAGATTCCACTGCAATACAGGTATATGGGAAGTCCCCAGGGTGTCAGGTTTGGAGAGGTTCCACTGTAAAACAGGTATATGGGATGTTCCCAGGGTGTCCTGTTAGGAGTGGTACCACTGTAATACAGGTATATGTGATGTCCCCAGGGTGCCCGGTTTAGAGAGGTTCCACAGTAATACAGGTATATGAGATGTCCCCAGGGTGTCCGGTTTGGAGAGGTACCACTGTAATAAATGTATATTGGATGTCCCCAGGGTGTCAGGTTTGGAGAGGTTCCACATTAATACAGGTATACGGGGTGTCCCCAGGGTGTCAGGTTTGGAGAGGTTCCAATGTAATACAGGTATATGGGATGTCCCCAGGGTGTCAGGTTTGGAGAGGTTCCACTGTAATACAGGTATATGGGATGTCCCCAGGGTGTCAGGTTTGGAGAGGTTCCACTGTCATAAAGGTATATGTGATGTCCCCAGGGTGTCAGGTTTGGAGAGGTACCACTGTAATACAGATATATGGGATGTCCCCAAGGTGTCAGGTTTGGAGATGTACCACTGTAATACAGGTATATGGGATGTCCCCAGGGTGTCAGTTTTGGAGATGTACCACTGTAATAACAGGATATGGGATGTCCCCAGGGTGTTGAGGTTTGGAGAGGTACCATTCTAATACAGGTAAATGGGATGTCCCAGGTGTCAGGTTTGGAGATGTACCACTGTAATACAGGATAATGGGATGTCCCCAGGGTGTCAGGTTTGGAGAGGTTCCACTGTAATACAGTTATATGGGATGTCCCCAGGGTGTCAGGTTTGGAGAGGTTCCACTGTAATACAGGTATATTCGATGAACCCAGGGTGTTAGGTTTGGAGAGGTTGCACTGTAATACAGGTATATGGGATGTCCCCAGGGTGCCCGGTTTGGAGAGGTTCCACAGTAATACAGGTATATGGGATGTCCCCAGGGTGTCCGGTTTGGAGAGGTACCACTGTAATAAATGTATATTGGATGTCCCCAGGGTGTCAGGTTTGGAGAGGTTCCACTGTAATACAGGTATATGGGATGTCCCTATGGTGTCAGGTTTGGAGATGATCCACTGTAATACAGGTATATGGGATGTCCCTAGGGTGCCTGGTTTGGAGAGGTACCACTGTAATACAGGTATATGGGATGTCCCCAGGTTGTCAGGTTTGGAGAGCTACCAATGTAATATAATTATATGGGATGTCCCCAGGGTGTCAGGTTTGGAGAGGTCCCACATTAATACAGGTATACGGGGTGTCCCCAGGGTGTCAGGTTTGGAGAGGTTCCACTGTAATACAGGTATATGGGATGTCCCCAGGGTGTCAGGTTTGGAGAGGTTCCAGTCCCTAGGGTGTCAGGTTTGGAGAGGTTCCACTTTAATACAGGTATATGGGATGTCCCCAGGGTGTCAGGTTTGGAGAGTTTCCACTGTAATACAGGTATATGGGATGACCCCAGCGTGTCAGGTTTGGAGAGGTTCCACTGTAATACAGGTATGTGGGATGTCCCCAGGGTGTCAGGTTTGGAGAGGTTCCACTGTAATACAGGTATATGGGATTTTCAGGGTGTCAGGTTTGGAGGAGAGGTTCCACTGTAATACAGGTATATGGGATGTCCCCAGGGTGTCAGATTTGGAGAGGTTCCACTGTAATACAGGTATTTGGGATGACCCCGGGGTGTCAGATTTGGAGAGGTACCACTGTAATACAGCTATATTGGATGTTCCCAGGGTGTCAGGTTTGGAGAGGTACCACAGTAATACAGGTATATTGGATGTTCCCAGGGTGTAAGGGTTGGGGACGTTCCACTGTAATACAGGTATATGGGATGTCCCCAGGGTGTCAGGTTTGGAGAGATTCCACTGCAATACAGGTATATGGGAAGTCCCCAGGGTGTCAGGTTTGGAGAGGTTCCACTGTAAAACAGGTATATGGGATGTTCCCAGGGTGTCCTGTTAGGAGTGGTACCACTGTAATACAGGTATATGTGATGTCCCCAGGGTGCCCCCCACGGTTTAGAGAGGTTCCACAGTAATACAGGTATATGAGATGTCCAGGGTGTCGGTTTGGAGAGGTACCACTGTAATAAAATGTATAATTGGATGTCCCAGGGTGTCAGGTTTGGAGAGGTTCCAGTAATACAGGTTATACGGGGTGTCCCAGGGTGTCAGGTTTGGAGAGGTTCAATGTAATTACAGGTATATGGGATGTCCCCAGGGTGTCAGGTATGGAGAGGTTCCACTGTTATACAGGTATATGGGATGTCCCAGGGTGTCAGGTTTGGAGAGGTTCCAGTACCTAGGGGTGTCAGGTTTAGGAGAGGTTCCACTGTTAATCAGGTATATGGGATGTACCCCAGGGTGTCAGGGGTGGTTTGGAGAGGTTCCACTGTATTTACAGGTTATATGGGATGTCCCCAGGGTGTCAGGTTTGGAGAGGTACCACTGTAATACAGGTATATGGGATGTCCCAGGGTGTCAGGTTTGGAGAGGTTTACACAATGTAATACAGGTATATGGGATGAATCCCCAGGAGGGTGTCAAGGTTTGGAGAGGTTCCACTGTAATACAGGTATATGGGATGTCCCCAGGGTTTCATGTTTGGAGAGGTACCATTGTAATACAGGTATATGGGATGTCTCCAGGGTGTCCACTTTGGAGAGGTGCCATTGTACTACAGGTATATGGGATGTCCCCAGGGTGTCAGGTTTGGAGAGGTACCACTGTAATACAGGTATATGGGATGTCCCCAGGGTGTCAGGTTTGGAGAGGTACCATTGTACTACAGGTATATGGGATGTCCCCAGGGTGTCAGGTTTGGAGAGGTTTTTTTTTCTTTTTTTCACTGTAATACAGGTATATGGGATGTCCACAGGGGTGTCAGGTTTGGAGAGGTGCCATTGTGTACTACAGGTATATGGGATGTCCCAAGGGTGTCAGGTTTGGAGAGGTTCCACTGTAATACAAGGTATACGGGATGTCCCCAGGGTGCCTGGTTTGGAGAGGTTCCACATTAGTACATGTATGTAGGATGTCCCCAGGGTGTCCGGTTTGTAGAGGTACCACTGTAATACATGTATATGGGATGTTCCCATGGTGTCAGGTTTGGAGAGGTTCCACTGTAATACATGTATGTGGGAAGTCCCCAGCGTGCCTGGTTTGGAGAGGTTCCACAGTGATACAGGTATATGGGATGTCCCCAGGGTGTCAGGTTTGGAGAGGTACCACTGTAATACAGGTATATGGGATGTCCCCAGGGTGTCAGGTTTGGAGAGGTACCAATGTAATACAGGTATATGGGATGTCCCCAGGGTGTCAGGTTTGGAGAGGTTCCACTGTAATACAGGTATATGGGATGTCCCCAGGGTGTCATGTTTGGAGAGGTACCACTGTAATACAGGTATATGGGATGTCTCCAGGGTGTCAGGTTTGGAGAGGTTCCACTGTAATACAGGTATATGGCATGTCCCCAGGGTGTCAGGTTTGGAGAGGTACCATTGTAATACAGATATATGGGATGTCCCCAGGGTGTCAGGTTTGGAGAGGTTCCACTGTAATACAGGTATATGGGATGTCCCCAGGGTGCCCGGTTTGGAGAGGTTCCACAGTAATACAGGTATATGGGATGTCCCCAGGGTGTCCGGTTTGGAGAGGTACCACTGTAATAAATGTATATTGGATGTCCCCAGGGTGTCAGGTTTGGAGAGGTTCCACTGTAATACAGGTATATGGGATGTCCCTATGGTGTCAGGTTTGGAGATGATCCATTGTAATACAGGTATATGGGATGTCCCCAGGGTGTCAGGTTTGGAGAGGTACCAATGTAATACAGGTATATGGGATGTCCCCAGGGTGTCAGGTTTGGAGAGGTTCCACTGTAATACAGGTATATGGGATGTCCCCAGGGTTTCATGTTTGGAGAGGTACCATTGTAATACAGGTATATGGGATGTCTCCAGGGTGTCCACTTTGGAGAGGTGCCATTGTACTACAGGTATATGGGATGTCCCCAGGGTGTCAGGTTTGGAGAGGTACCACTGTAATACAGGTATATGGGATGTCCCCAGGGTGTCAGGTTTGGAGAGGTACCAATGTAATACAGGTATATGGGATGTCTCCAGGGTGTCAGGTTTGGAGAGGTTCCACTGTAATACAGGTAAATGGGATGTCCCCAGGGTGTCAGGTTTGGAGAGGTGCCATTGTACTACAGGTATATGGGATGTCCCCAGGGTGTCAGGTTTGGAGAGGTTCCACTGTAATACAGGTATTACGGGATGTCCCAGGGTGCCTGGTTTGGAGAGGTTCCACAATTAGTACTTGTATTGTAGGATGTCCCAGGGTTGTCCGGTTTGTAGAGGTACCACTGTATACATGGAATATGGGATGTTCCCATGGGTGTCAGGTTTGGAGAGGTTCCACTGTAATACATGTATGTGGGAGTCCCCAGCGTGCTGGTTTTGGAGAGGTTCCACAGTGATACAAAGGTTATGGGATGTCCCCAGGGGTGTCAGGTTTTTGGGAGGTACCACGTTAATACAGGTATATGGGATGTCCCCAGGGGGTTTGTCAGTGGAGATGGTACCATGTAATACATGGGATCCCCATGGGTTAGGTGGGCCCAGGGTGTCCAGGTTTAAGGAGAGGTTCCACTGTAATACAGGTTATTATGGTATATGGGGAGAACCCGGGTGTCATGTTTGGATAGGTTCCACTGTAATAAGGTATATGGGATGTCTTCCAGGGGGTCAGGTTTGGAGGAGGTTCCACGTGGAATAGGTTTATGGCATGTCACCCAAGGGTTGTCCAGGTTTGGTGAGGGTACCATTGTATTTCATTATATTGGGATTTTCCCCAGGGCGTAGGTTTGGAGGAGGTTTCACTGTTAATACAGGTTATATGGGTTTGGTCCAGGGTGCCCGGTTTGGAGAGTTTCCACGTTAATACTGGTATGGGATGTCCCCAGGGGTGTCCGGTTTGGAGAGGTCCCACTGAATAAAATGTATTTTGGATGTCCCCGGGGTGTCATGGTTTGGAGAGGTTCCCTGTAATACAGGTATATGGGAGTCCCTATGGGTGTCAGTTTGGAGATGATTCCACCTGTAAATTCAGGATTATGGGATGTCAGGGTGTCTGATTTTGGAGAAGGTTCCACTGTATACAGGTGGTTATTGGGAGGGTGTCCCAGGGTGTCGGTTTGGAGAGGTTCCACTGTAATACAGGTATATGGGATGACCCCAGGGTGTCAGGTTTGGAGAGGTTCCACTGTAATACAGGTATATGGGATGTCCCCAGGGTGTCATGTTTGGAGAGGTTCCACAGTAATACAGGTATATGAGATGTCCCCAGGGTGTCCGGTTTGGAGAGGTACCACTGTAATAAATGTATATTGGATGTCCCCAGCGTGTCAGGTTTGGAGAGGTTCCACTGTAATACAGGTATATGGGATGTCCCTATGGTGTCAGGTTTGGAGATGATCCACTGTAATACAGGTATATGGGATGTCCCCTTGTGTGAGGTTTGAAGAGGTACCACTCTAATACAGGTATATGGGATGTCCCCATGGTGTCAGGTTTTGAGATGTACCACTGTAATACAGGTATATGGGATGTCCCCAGTGTCAGGTTTGGAGAGGTTCCACTGTAATACAGGTATATGGGATGTCCCCAGGGTGTCAGGTTGGAGATGTTCCACTGTAATACAGGATATGATGACAGTATGAACCCCATGGTGTCAGGTTTTGAGTTACCACTGTAATACAGGTAGTGGGATGTCCCCAGGGTGTCAGGTTTGGAGAGGTTCCACTGTATATCAGGTCATATGGGATATTTTCAGGGTGATATCAGAGGTGATCGGT
Organism: Conchocele bisecta; assembly: GCA_029237695.1. Classification (NCBI taxonomy): domain Eukaryota; kingdom Metazoa; phylum Mollusca; class Bivalvia; order Lucinida; family Thyasiridae; genus Conchocele; species Conchocele bisecta. Next base: position 93,834,304 of record CM055275.1, on the reverse strand, counting down.
TTAGGTTCCACTGTAATACAGGTATGATGGGATGTCCCCAGGGTGTCAGGTTTGGAGAGGTTCCACTGTAATACAGGTATATGGGATGTCTCCTCAGGTGGGTGTCAGTATTTGGAGAGGTTCCACTGTATCAGGTATATGGATGTCAGGGTGTCAGGTTTGGAGAGGTACCACTCAATAGGTATGGGATTTAGGGATGTCAGGTGGGATGTCCGGGTGGTTTGGAGAGGTACCACTGTAATACAGGTATATAGGATGTCTCCAGGGTGTCCGGTTTGGAGAGGTTCTACTGTAATACAGGTATGTGGGAAGTCCCCAGGGTGCCTGGTTTGGAGAGGTTCCACAGTGATACAGGTATATGGGATGTCCCCAGGGTGTCAGGTTTGGAGAGGTACCACTGTAATACAGGTATATGGGATGTCCCCAGGGTGTCAGGTTTGGAGAGGTGCCATTGTACTACAGGTATATGGGATGTCCCCAGGGTGTCAGGTTTGGAGAGGTTCCACTGTAATACAGGTATACGGGATGTCCCCAGGGTGCCTGGTTTGGAGAGGTTCCACATTAGTACATGTATGTAGGATGTCCCCAGGGTGTCCGGTTTGTAGAGGTACCACTGTAATACATGTATATGGGATGTTCCCATGGTGTCAGGTTTGGAGAGGTTCCACTGTAATACATGTATGTGGGAAGTCCCCAGGGTGCCTGGTTTGGAGAGGTTCCACAGTGATACAGGTATATGGGATGTCCCCAGGGTGTCAGGTTTGGAGAGGTACCACTGTAATACAGGTATATGGGATGTCCCCAGGGTGTCAGGTTTGGAGAGGTACCAATGTAATACAGGTATATGGGATGTCTCCAGGGTGTCAGGTTTGGAGAGGTTCCACTGTAATACAGGTATATGGCATGTCCCCAGGGTGTCAGGTTTGGAGAGGTACCATTGTAATACAGGTATATGGGATGTCCCCAGGGTGTCAGGTTTGGAGAGTTTCCACTGTAATACAGGTATATGGGATGTCCCCAGGGTGCCCTTTTTTTAGAGGTTCTACAGTAATACAGGTATATGGGATGTCCCCAGGGTGTCCGGTTTGGAGAGGTACCACTGTAATAAATGTATATTGGATGTCCCCAGGGTGTCAGGTTTGTAGAGGTTCCACTGTAATACAGGTATATGAGATGTCCCCAGGGTGTCCGGTTTGGAGAGGTACCACTGTAATAAATGTATATTGGATGTCCCCAGGGTGTCAGGTTTGTAGAGGTTCCACTGTAATACAGGTATATGGGATGTCCCTATGGTGTCAAGTTTGGAGATGATCCACTGTAATACAGGTATATGGGATGTCCCCAGGGTGCCTGGTTTGGAGAGGTACCACTGTAATACAGGTATATGGGATGTCCCCAGGTTGTCAGGTTTGGAGAGGTACCAATGTAATACAATTATATGGGATGTCCCCAGGGTGTCAGGTTTGGAGAGGTTCCACATTAATACAGGTATACGGGGTGTCCCCAGGGTGTCAGGTTTGGAGAGGTTCCACTGTAATACAGGTATATGGGATGTCCCCAGGGTGTCAGGTTTGGAGAGGTTCCACTGTAATACAGGTATATGGGATGTCCCCAGGGTGTCAGGTTTAGGAGAGGTTCCATCCCTAGGGTTTTGTCAGGTTTGGAGAGGTTCCACTTTAATACCAGGTATATTGGGATGTCCCAGGGTGTCAGGTTTGGAGAGGTTCCACTGTAATACAGGTATATGGGATGTTCCCCAGGGTGTCCCCGGTTTGGAGTGGTACCACTGTAATACAGGTTTATGGGATGTCCCAGGGTTGTCGGTTTGGTAGAGGTAACCAAGTTTGGAGGGAGGGTACTGGTACTTACAGGTATGGGATGTCCCCAGGGGTGTCCGGTTTGGAGAGGTTCCACTGTAATACAGGTATAATGGGAATGGGGAGGGTGTCGGTTTGGAGAGGTTCCACTGTAATACAGGTATATGGGATGTCCCCCCCTTTGGGTGTCAGTGAGAGGTTCTACTGTAATACAGGTATATGTATGTCCGAGGTGTCCGGTTTGGTGAGTTCCACTGTAATACAGGTATATGGGATGTCCCCAGGGTGTCAGGTTTGGAGAGGTTCCACTGTAATACAGGTATATGGGATGTCCCCAGGGTGTCAGGTTTGGAGAGGTACCACTGTAATACAGGTATATGGGATGTCCCTAGGGCAGGTTTGGAGATGTCCACTGTAATACAGGTATGGGATGTCCCCTATTTGGGATGTTCCAGGGTGTCAGATTTTGAGAGGTTCCATTGTAAAACAGGTATATGGGATGTTCCCAGGGTGTCCGGTTTGGAGTGGTACCAGGTAAATGTATATGGGATGTCCCCATGCTGCCTGGTTTGTATAGGTCGTATGCAGTCTATGAAGAATAAAACACGTATTGAATATTTGATACATCATCGGAGACAATAGCCTAAGGTTCTTTAATCAACTGTGTATGAACGAAGACAATATATCCCATATATTGTGATCTGGTATGAGACACAAGTTTATCGTGATTGTTTAAGGACAGGTGTTACTGACACGGGTTTATAAAAGACATTTGCTAAAAGAATTACGTACGTAACAAAGATATAGATGGCGAATACAGATTAAATATCGCTATGTGCATATATTACATTAGGCCATTACAAAAAGTACGTTGGTTCTGATATCGCCGCGTCAGAAGAAATCCTGTGTAATAAGCATTGTATCGTTATGAGAAAATTCGTGTACTGTAGATTCGCCACATGCAAAAATATGTTAATGTGTGACGAAAATATGATGATTTTTCACGCAGTCTAAAGTGGTGATATTAACTTTATAGAAGACATATCTATCTGGCGACTGAGAACAATCAGAATCGGAACTCTCAAACAAAAATATATTACAAACATCCGTCACATTCCGCAAACCCCGTGTCTGAGAGCACAGTACTTTTGTATGGCCTTATATTGGTATAGTGGGTATTGCGTTACAGTGGGTATTTACAGTGGGTATTGCGTTACAGTGGGTATTTACAGTGGGTATTGCGTTACAGTGGGTATTTACAGTGGGTATTGCGTTACAGTGGGTATTTACAGTGGGTATTTACAGTGCGTATTTACAGTGGGTATTTACAGTGGGTATTTACAGTGGGTATTTACAGTGGGTATTTACAGTGGGTATTGCGTTACAGTGGGTATTTACTGTGGGTATTGCGTTACAGTGGGTATTTACAGTGGGTATTGCGTTACAGTGGGTATTCACAGTGGGTATTGCGTTACAGTGGGTATTTACAGTGGGTATTGCGTTACAGTGGATATTTACAGTGGGTATTGCGTTACAGTGGGTATTTACAGTGGGTATTGCGTTACAGTGGATATTTACAGTGGGTATTGCGTTACAGTGGGTATTTACAGTGGGTATTGCGCTACAGTGGGTATTCACAGTGGGTATTGCGTTACAGTGGGTATTTACTGTGGGTATTACGTTATAGTGGGTATTTACAGAGGGTATTGCGTTACAGTGGAACTTCTCCAAACCGGAAATCAGACATGTGAGCACTTCATGACACAGTCTAGCGTTTTGAATCATGACAAGTCATTATAATCCGAGATACATAACAGCGAAACACATCGAAGTTAAACATCCATATTTTCCCCGAGTGTCCGGATTAGAGGGGTTCCATACAATGGAACCCCTCTAATCAGGACACTCGGGGAAAATATGGATCCGAGTAATGAGAACATCTTCTGTCTATATTGTCATACACATGGCTGTGCCTGGAGAATTGGGACGCATGGGTTTTGCGACCAGTGTATATCCAGACCAGAAATGGGGCTTACTGTCTGATTCACGAAACCTGCCCAAATTGTACGGCTATATAAATAATGCAAAAACAATACTTATTTCGATAATATTAAATTTTATCAAAATTTAAGAATGAGACTTCTTTTTATTTCGTGGTCAAATATTGATTTTATTACGAAAATTAGTTCTCTATGGGAATTTAACATGGGGAAAAAAGAGGTGGAGAACCTGGAGGAGGAGTCGAAATACGAAACATTTTGAAAAGTATTTCTGAAATCTAGCGGTATACATGTAGTTTGGAAATGATCTAAAGAAGAAAACAAAAATTTAATTTTGTGTGAAGATGTCTATGGAGATTTAACATGTGGAAATTGTTTTGTTCGCAATAAAACCAATATTGGACCAAATTTCACGAAATAAAAAGTAGGCTCATTCTTAAATGTTGCTCTAATTTAATATTTTTGAAAATTATATTGTTTTTCCATTGTTTATATAGCCGTAACATGTGGGCAGATTTCGTGAAACAGACAGTAGGGTATTTGTGCCCACTATGTCTCCTCAATAAATATCACACCCATGTAGCCTAAACTGGATCTTGTTAGAAGTAAGACGGGTGTTTCACTGACTTAATGGCGAACAGTGGAGGCCCTGGTCAGACTGTGCGGATGCACAGGCTGATCTGGATCTACACTGGTCGCCATTCCACCAATGAAACACTCGCCATGCTTCGAAAAAGAAATATGGATCGTTATCAGGAATGTGTTATTTGAACTCTAGCTACACTGGTCACAAATCCCATAAGCCCCGTTTGTCCAGTCACAGCCACATATATGATCATAGACACGGTGTCTTTGAAACTTACTTCAAACCTCTGCTTTCGGGAATATTTGAAATCGTTGCTGGTGTGGTTGCCATGGTAACGTTGCCATTATTGTGTTTGGACCATAGCAGGCAATGCAACTTGTGGTTTCCTTCTGCAAAGGCGGGGGAAAATCCATACTAATACTAACCCGAATTGTCTGGCTGTCCATGGGAATAGAACAATCTGGCCTTTGTTCACAGGTGGTCTTTGTTCACAGGTTCATTTATGTAGTACTTGAATAATTGAAAAAACAAAAACGTGGCTGCTGATGACATGTAATTGTTATTCGGAAGTGGCATTTAGCACAGATTTCGACGGGTACTTGTATTTGACTGCAGTAATTATACGCATCAAAATCCACCAAAATACCCACATGACACCAAACTAATGATAATCTGTTCAAACACCTGTGATAGCAACTAGCGCAGTTGTTTGAACAGATTGTCATTAGTTTGGTGTTATATGGGTATTTCGGTGGATTTGGATAGATCTGGGTGGATTGTGTTGGTTTTGGGTAATTTACATAGTTTTGTGCAATTACTAATCCTCAAACACGACATAAATCGCCAATTATCTACACATTCACCGTTCATTAGCCTATTTCACCAACATTGCAAAGTATTCTTTTCTAGCAAAGTATACTTTGAGGGAGAAATTTTCAGTTTTATGATAAATTTATTAATTTTTATTATAGTGAATTTATTACATTATCACAGCCAAAATGGCTGTGATAATGTAATACATTCAGTATAATAATTATGCCTGCTTTTAATCATCAAATATATGCAGTCGTTAGTTCTATATGAAATAATGCATTTCAGGAAAAATAAATGATTACTCCCTCAAAGTATACTTTTCTAGAAAAGTATACTTTGAAATGTTGATGAAATCGGCTACAGAACTTTCCGGGCCCTTTTATAAAATAACTGACAAAATACCCGACTACGTGGAACTAGCTGGAGGTGACGTAAATCGTTTGTTGATGCGTAACAATACAGTCAAACCATCAGAGATTATAGGAATGAGTGGCCTTTTTGTGGAATTTATCGGGGTATAAACTTGGAAAAGTCGCGGGAATACTGGACGAAGGCCGGAAGGCCTCGTCCAGTATTCCTGCGACTTTACCAAGTTTATATCTCCGATAAATTCCACAAAAAGGCCATTCATTCTTTATAATTCCAGCATTTGAAATAAATTCATCAAGAAAATGTGTTTATTTTGACATACTGCAGCCATTTGTTCACATTGACAGCACTGACAGCACACCTGTAGAAAGTAGTTCGGCGTGGGAGTTTACTGGGATACATATTTTGGATAGAGACTTGCTGCGGGCCATTTAAATGTTAGGGAATTGTGTAAATATTTTTGTGCTGGAATTATACCGAAATAACTCATAAAACACCGAAATATCAACCTTCTTCAAAAACCTGTGGTTGCTGTGTCAGAGGTGAAAACCCAGCCATGCTTCTAACAACACTGGTGCTGCAGTCCGCGCCGGCGTAACATGAAAAACACACCGATTTTCCGACGAGATTCCAGTGTGTTCTACTTAGAGAGTTTTCGTCTTGCAACCGGCGCAATATTTTTGCGCCGGTTACTAGACGAAAATGTGTGTATGCAATATCTTCAGTAGCTGAGCGGGAATTCATCAGGAACCCGGCGCCTATTTCGACGTGAACCATTTTACGCCGGCGCTGGGTGCATCACTAGTGAACAATATTTTTTTCTCACGCTGCAGGGTTGTACAAAACAAATGTAAGCTCTCACAAAACAGCTCCGAAACGGTGTCATCGGTGTCAATAAATAGTGTCACATGACCATTATCTTTCTAACTGCTCGTTTAAATTGAAACACATTTGATACATGCATGCATCAATATTATTGAAAATGACGTGGCATTTATGATGCATTAAAATTACGACTTGTCTGTGATAGTACGAGACACGCCATGTGATTTCGTACCTAAGAACATGTGCGATTTGTCATGAAATATACTTACAGAAACTGTGATGTTTTCTGTAATTGACGTCATAAGATGACAAATCTTCATCACACTGCTATGACCATTTCATCAGCTGTCGGCGTCATTTAAGGAAAATATCGCACATGTTCTTAGGTACAAAATAACTTGGTGTGTCTCATTTATGAGCCATTCACATTTAGAAGCTTACTTGTTATGAGGTAGTTATAGAGAATAGTAGGTTAGTGCCGTGAATGGGAAAACATATCTGGCAAGGTTTAGGAAACAGGATGGGCGAGGCTCTGCCGAGCACATCCCGTTTTCGTGCCGCGCCAAATATGTTTCGCATTCACGGCACTAACCTACTATTATATTTATCCCGTCAACACCTACAGATGGCCTTTAAATGCAACAAAATAACCCCAGTCACCGCACAAATTAATACGTAGTGATTAGGTCGCATTGACAGGTTATCAAAATTGTTTCACGGCACCGTGTTTCACGGCACATACGCACTATGTTGACGGGATAAACAATAATTCGCCTCCGATATGTTATCTACGGCTACAATATAACCCATTCAAAAAATGTGAGCAACCGGAGTGCAACCCAAACATGTTGCATGTACATGTAGGTCAACATTTAGTAAACTGTATATTTTATACTTTTAGACAAATAATCTTTGATGAAGAACTAGTAAATTGCCAAAAATAATAGAACAGGGAAATCATTCTCCCAAGGAAGCCATCTTTTATCTTGTTGTTGTTCAACATTAAACATAACAAAATGAAGCTTTCAATTTTACGAGATATACATGTAAATGTCGGAAAAAGAGCTTGACTCGGTAAAATAACCAATTTATGCATGTTTATGTTCTTTATTAATAATGTATTGATACAGTTTTGACAATTTTATATCGCTAACGTATCAAACACGCCTTTTAACCGATTGCAAAACGCACTCTTCCATGTGTTACATTAAAGAGATGGGGTTAAATTGCTACCCTTGTGAGAGGTACATGTATGGAGCTGGGTAGCAATTTTGTTTCTAGTTATGAGGTACAGTGCATCCTCTCTACAACAGCCACCCTTGGGAAGACGCAAAACTGGCTGTTTTAGAGAGGTGGCTGTTGTAGAGAGGTCAATGCTGGATTAAATTTGTCGTCTGCTGTTTATTTATTTTCTTCGATAATTGTCATCAAATACATGCTTTGACAGCATTTTAGAATAATTTCCATTGGTGTCAAAACATGTTTTTATTGAGAAAGAATGCAAAAGCAACAGCAGATGACAATGTTCGTGCTCAGCAGTCTAAGGGTTAAATATAGAGGACATCATAGAGTTGGGATATAAAATAGCGGCTGTTACAGAGAGGGTGTTGTTGTAGAGAGGTGGCCGTTCGGGGAGGTTCGACTGTAGCTATTCGCTATATTGATAATAAGGCTTTGGGTTAAGGAAACTATATCGTCGATACCCGTGCGTGTATTCAAAGGTTAAGGAAACTATTTCGTCGTTATCAGTGCGTTTATTCAACTGTTTTTAACACTAGTCTTGATGACCGTAAAGTGCTGAACCATGAACAAGTATAACTTAAACGTAAAATACTACCTGACTGTGGCGGATCTGGAGGGGGTCCGGGGTTCCACCCCTCCCTCCCCCCTTATGCAAAGTACGATGCAATATGTTTTCGGGCCCAGCTACTGTCGTTTCGCGGCTTATCGTTATATCCGATTTGCTATTATTCGAATTCAGGTGCGGCGTTTATCTGTTATATTTGGTTAGATGACAATGTGTTTCACATATTCTGAAGACGAAAGAAAAATAGAAGATAATACACGGCCGTATAGTAATTGCCCATATATTAGTGAGTGGCATGTGTGTGCAAGTATCAGGCTAACACTTGTTCTGCCAGTTTATAGTTTCGTGGAATTGATAAGGAAATGGTCACGTACCATACCTCGGGTCATGGTCCAAAATTTTAAAGTTTTATTTCAGACGATGCATATTACAGTCAATAATGTTTAATCAGAGTAATGCGGGCGGTCAATTCCGGTCTAAACTGCATTACTCCGTGAGATGAATGGTGGGGGAAACCGGAGTACCCGGGGAAAACCACATCCTCCGGCAAGTAATGACAACTTCACTTACGTCGGTGTAGAGGTGAAGAGCTGTGATCGAACAGCTACCGAGGAGCAATGACGGCGCTTTACTGCCGGTGTAACAGGAAATTCTCCCCCCTGGAAATCTCCCCCCCCCCCCCCCGCGGGGTAAGATTTCCAGGGTCGAGCCTGGAAATATTCCCTCCCGGGGAAGAATTTCCTAGGAAATTCTCCCCCCGGGAGGGGGGGAATATTTCCAGGCTCGACCCTAGGATATTCTCCCTCCCCCACCCTGGAAATTCTCCCCCCCTCCCACCAAAAAGTTTGTGTTTGAATGCTACAAAGCAGAATTATTTCCCAACTAACATGTGCACATAGGCACAATGTATGTCATTTGTTAGTATAAGAAAGGGGAACATAAACACCTCCCTCACACCCCACCCCAATCTACCATATGCATAGTGCAAGTCCCTTGATAGACAAGAATATCACAAGATTGGGGGAAGATTTCTGATCAAGTAAAAATGTTTGTGTAGAACAGTTGGCATGTGACGCAAATTGGCGGGGGGGGGGAGATTTTCCTAGGGAATTCCCCCTCTTTGTAGACAAGAATAACCCACAATAGGGGGAACTTTTCTGATGAAATAATGTATGTTGGTGTAGAACAGATACCATTTGGCATGTATTGAGGGAGGGGGGGGGAGAGATTTTCCTAGGATATATCCCCCCCAACCATCTACCATATGCATAGCGGATGTGGATGTCTCTTTGTAGACAAGAATAACCCACGATTGGGGGAGTATTTCTGATGAAATAATGTATGTTGGTGTAGAACAGATAGCATGTGGCATGTATTAGTGGGGGGGGGGGAGATTTTCCTAGGAAATATTCCCCCCAACCATCTACCATATGCATAGCGGATGTGAATGTCTCTTTGTAGACAAGAATACCTCCCCACTCCCTTATGATGAAATAATGTATGTTGGTGTAGAACAGATAGCATTTGGCATGTATTGAGGGAGGGGGGGCGGGGGGCAGATGTTCCTAGGAAATATCCCCCCAACCATCTACCATATGCATAGTGGATGTGAATGTCTCTTTGTAGACAAGAATAACCCACGATTGGGGGAGTATTTCTGATGAAATAATGTATGTTGGTGTAGAACAGATAGCATGTGGCATGGATTGAGGGACGGGGGGATTTTCCTAGCAAATATCCCCCCAACCATCTACCATATGCATGCGGATGTGAATGTCTCTTAGTAGACAAGAATAACCCACCATTGGGGGAGTATTTCTGATGAAATAATGAATGTTGGTGTATAACAGATAGCATGTGGCATGGATTGAGGGAGGGGGGGATTTTCCTAGGAAATATCCCCCCCTAAATACTTGCCAAATGCTATCCATTTTACACCAACATACATTTCATTTCATCAGAAATACTCGCAATCACCTGCTGTTCTTCTCTACAAAGAGACAATCACATCCTAGGAAAATCACTCCCCCCCACCACCAATACATGGCACATGCTGTCTGTTCTACACCAACATACATTATTTTGTTTCTTTAGAAATACTCCCCCAATCGTGGGCTATTCTTGTCTACAAAGAGACAATCACATCCACTATGCATAGGGTAGATGGTGGCAGGGGAAATATTTCCTAGGAAAATCTCCCCCCCCCCCACCCCACCAATACATGTCACATGCTATCTGTTCTATACCAACATACATTATTTAATTTCATCAGAAGTACTCACCTAATCGTGGGCTGTTCTTGTCTACAAAGAGACGTCCATATCGACTATATGTACTACTGTCTGTTTTTAATAACACGGGCAAGTTTTTGATAGCTTGTTTAGCTCTCTCTTTAGTGACGATTCTACTGTTCCCCTCAATCATGCAGTCTTAGAAAATAATAGACATTGATTTATACCCAGTACTGCAAGAGTAAAACGGGGTGAATATCTGTAATTGTATATTTTGTATTTGTACCTGACTGTTGTATGTATAATTATGTACAGTTTGTGGGGAATGGCCCCGACCCACCACAAACCTATTACGGGGCAATACATATTGTCCGACCAAAGTTAGAAGCCTTGTTACATGTATATATAAACTTATGCCGATGAAAGCCGATTGTAAATCACTATTCCAATCGTTACATTAAAGAGATGGGGTTAAATTGCTACCCTCGCGAGAAGTATGGAGCGGGTAGCATTTTTGTTTATAATATCATGAATATTTACACGGCATTTCCTGATAGTTTCAAAATGTAAATACACAAATATGACGTTAGAATTAACAATAATCTTGTTTTACGTCAATTTGTCGCAATTCCTGTTCGATTCTTCGCAAAAGCGACCCAAAGTACAGAGACCACCAAATGCAGCTTAACAATACGCGTTTGATGCGCCATATTTCATCAAAATCCTTAACATTATAAGAAAAAAAGAATATGTACTTTGAATCGGAGGGCTTCTGAAAGTTTCAGTACTTGTTGTTGTTGTTGTTGTAACCACGTGATCATACACCTTGATAAAGCAGCTTCATCACCAATGGAAATGTCATTACAATAGCAAATAGTATTACGAGGATTATTTGAAAAGTAATGCGATATTCGGTTTCTCACTCTCAATGCAAAATCATTGACATTTCAAGATTGACGAGTTGATGCTATTGTTTACGAAATGTCGATACAATTTCATTGATGTTCAGTGCCGTTAAACGCCAAGCATACATGTACGTAGTATCAGGCTTTCTGACGTCATACTTACTTGTTGCTGCTCCGACGATTCGTACTTTATCCCCATCGATATAAGCCGAATATACGTAGTTATTTCTGTCGTCGGCAACCGGCCGCCATCTTGTTTCAATTGCTTCATTATTTGGGAGTGAAACGTTCGGACATGCCGTATGCTGTATTTGTAGTTTTTCTTCAACGGCATACACTTAATTTGTGACAGAGGATATGAAGTTAAGCCAGCCCGAAAAAAAACTGTATTTGGTCCGAACTGTCATGGGGGCGAATTGTGAGACATTGCTCAGTGAGAGATACGGACTTTGTAAAAGATTTTCGGTTGAGCAAACGTTATACCCCCCTAGCTGTTTTAATCGTACCGACGTTGGCCAATAAGTGTGGCGATGAATATAAAATGCAACCAGATACTAGAAACATGAATATCCGTGTTTCTAGTTCCACGTTGTAGACAATAGATTATAGCAGAATAGCTAGGGACATCGCGTCAAGGAAGTTGTATTGGTCTAGGTGGAACAACATATAATTCCCCGTTTGACAAGGTGTATGATCACGTGGTACTAACAACAACAACAAGTACCGATTCAAAGTACTTATTATTTTATAGTGTCCTTACTATGTAACGGATTTTGATTAAATATCAAACGCGTCTTGTTCAGCTGCATTTGGTGTCTCCGACACGGACATCGATTCTTCGCAAAAACAACATAAGTCTGTGTCAAACTCCATAGACCACCAAAATGCAGCTCATGAAGACGCGTTTGCTGCGCCATATTTCATCAAAATCCGTTGCCTTTTAAAGAAAATATTAAATAATACTTACTTTGGAGTGGGCGTGCTTTCAACACTTTTAGCCATTGTTGTTGTTGTTTCACCACGTGATCATGCACCTTGATATACGCCCTGAGCGATTTTCACCCTGTACCACCTTATACTATAAACACGAATATTCGTGCTTCTAGTATTGAGATGCACAGTGTTAATTTGTCACTTTAAAATTGGGGTACCGTTACTTTGACAATAAATTATAGAATAAGACACGCTACCGCCTGCACTAATCTTGCCTACATGTGTCAATTTCAGTATTCCAAAATACAAGAATTTTTAAAGAAGGCCATACAATAACTGTTCAATGTTAAGCGTCCACCCAGGTGACCAATACCTACCTACGTATCCGGCAAAAACAAACAAGGCCTTGACAAAAGACGGAGGCAAATTTATTTTAAAAACCCTTTGCTTTCAGCCAGAAAAGTTTAGTAAAAAGAGGAAAATACTATTATTAAACTTATTAAGTGGACATTCATGAACGGATTCAATACTTGAACAAGCCCCACAATCAGTTTTCAAATTACTTCACCAGTAAATAGTGTAAAATAGCATACATATTGTGTTTGTTTTTTCACAGAACCACTTTCAAAACGTACCCGTACGCGGACGCTTAACAGAGAAAGGACTTGCTATAGCCTAATGAAGTTGACACATATTGGCTCAGGCAATCAGATTGCTTGATTGCGAGTTTGCATTGCCAATATATGTACAGAGACGTATATGATTTGGGGCAAGATTAACGCCGGTGGCTGTGTAGTAGAAACACGAATATTCAGCTTGGATAGTGTCTCCAGTATTCGGCAAGGCGAATTAACGCAGATACTACTGTCTACTTCACGTTTTGCTGCCGACGACCTTCTGGCTATTAAATATATACATGTAAGTACTTTTTCATCAATAATACAAATGTCACCCTCCCCCAAAAACTAAATTTGATGAATTTCCATTAAATAGTGATTTTATTGCGAAAAAAATATTTTCCTATGGGAATTTAACATTTAACATGGGGGTTAAACATAGATTTTTAAAAATATACATTTATTTTTAAATGTGGACCGATTAACAAAATCTAATTGTTTTTCTTAGTCACATCATTTCCAAGCTATCTAACTAGGTTTCGGACAACATTTTCTTTTTCTTGACAATTCCTCCAGTTCCTCCTCATGTTCCCCCATGTTGAATTCCCATAGGAAATTATTTTTTTCGCAATAAAATCAATATTTGATGGCATTTTATCAAATGAAATAAATTGGGAGGGTGACTTTAATCACAGGCGATTCTAGCGTGTCTTGGATGGTCAATTATTGTTTGTATATACATAAAACACCTTTCTAAACAATGTACAAAACAATTCAAAAGTGCCCGGGTGTAAATATAATAATACTTAGAAAGGTACAAAACTCTCATTCGCCACCATTGTAACGAAAAGCCACACAATGTAGACAATTGGAACTAGCCTATACAAAGCATTACAGCGTGTCGAAACCGCTGCTTGGGGTGGGTTTCTAAGTATTATTATATTTACACCCGGGCACTTTTGAATTGTTTTGTACATTGTTTAGAAAGGTGTTTTATGTATATACAAACAATAATTGACCATCCAAGACACGCTAGAATCGCCTGTGACTTTAATGATATTGATGAAAAAATACTTACATTTAAATATGTTTAAGATTGAATGTGTTTAGTAGCCAAAAGTTCTTCGGACTCGGCAGAAAACGTGGACCAGACAGTAGTGTACCCATTGCGGACTCGGTCATTATATGGCGAGTCTCGTTTCCAGTCTTCGAAAACGTAAACATTGTCACATCGCTGTCTATACGGTCATATATTGAGATTGCTGATACGTTGCCATGGTAACCGTCTCTAAATATCATCAGCGCATACATAAGTATGCAACAAACGACACCAGCTCCAAGAAAACAAACGCGTTTCTTGAAATTCATCATACGTGTAGCTAGATCTACTGCATTATTCTGTAAACAAAACAAAAAACAGTTTAACACTTGTGTGTGTTTCATATTTACTTTATATTATATACCTACCAATGAAATACATAGTTATACGATGTAAATAAAAGTCATATGTTCTCATCAATGAAATAAACAACTTCCGGTGAAAATACGACTACTTCTGCTATCTATATTCATAACGCGCATCGGCAGTAAACGGCGGAAATAGGCTGCAAATACACATTCATTACAGTATACAGTCTAACAAAACTGCTAATTTCCATGGAGCGGTATATAATAAATAGAATATATTATGTTTGCAACGGCACTCGTGATATATGGACATTTCACACCACTCGATGAACATATATGTCATATTCGTTGCAAAAATATGAATATCGTCTATATAATTAAACAATATTTGTTAAGTAATAATGTTTCAAGTTAAATACACTTGAAAGTCAATCAGGCCAAATATAATAACACAAAATATTGAAATTTATAAAAATAGTTTCTGTACATATCTGAGACCCAGGCAACTTCCGTTTTTAATTCAGTCAAGTATATATGTACAGTTGGTGGACAGAAAATAATTTCTTGAAAGTTAAAACTCCATAGACTTACATGTATTTCCATCTTTACTCTCAAATATGTAGCTCTGTACATACTTTACCAATTAATTAAATATAAAGTGTTTGAAAGAAATTAGATTTATGCAGAATATGAATGTTTAGGTTTACTGATTATCGCAAGCAGTTCAATAGATACATTGTTTTTAAATATGGCCTAATTATTTTACGTCACATTTTGAGTCACCATTGACGTCAATGGGAACAGCATTTCCAAAAAAAAATCCCATATGTTTAACTACATGCATCTTGTAAACTACTTTGAATATTGAATACACATGAATCAAATTCTGCGCAAATGTATTGGCTACTCAATGCATTACTTCATTCAAATATGTACAGTATATTTGAAGTAACATGCTAACAAGCGCAGTAAGTACATGTAAGTCTATGGGATTTCAATAGGTGGGAAACTACTTCTGTCCAACATTTGTAGTTGCGAACGGTAAATCTTGCAATCTACTCCCGTACGGACGATTGCAAGAGTTACCGTTCGCAACTAGTATATATGAGACTGTGACTGTAAAACACTATACCGTCTCGGATACACACGAAACTCCAGCTATCATTTCAGTATCTGTATGTTTTTTTTTCACGAATAAAAATCACAGGCATATGTATATTCGCCTGGGCCCGGTTGCTCAAAGCCTCTGTTAGCTTAACAGACTGTTAAATCCTTAGCAATGCTAAGGATTTAACAGTCTGTTAAGCTAACAGAAGCTTTGAGCAACCGGGCCCTGATTTACAGCGGAATCTCTCTATACTGGATAAGATGGGACTTCCCATGGTGACTGGTTTAAAAGCGATTCCAATGTAACATATAAATCTGCGAATGCGTGGTAGTTTCAATTGCTTCATTATTTGGGAGTGAAACGTTCGGACATGCCGTATGCTGTATTTGTAGTTTTTCTTCAACGGCATACACTTAATTTGTGACAGAGGATATGAAGTTAAGCCAGCCCGAAAAAAAACTGTATTTGGTCCGAACTGATCGGGGGCGAATTGTGAGACATTGCTCAGTGAGAGATACGGACTTTGTAAAAGATTTTCGGTTGAGCAAACGTTATACCCCCCTAGCTGTTTTAATCGTACCGACGTTGGCCAATAAGTGTGGCGATGAATATAAAATGCAACCAGATACTAGAAACATGAATATCCGTGTTTCTAGTTCCACGTTGTAGACAATAGATTATAGCAGAATAGCTAGGGACATCGCGTCAAGGAAGTTGTATTGGTCTAGGTGGAACAACATATAATTCCCCGTTTGACAAGGTGTATGATCACGTGGTACTAACAACAACAACAAGTACCGATTCAAAGTACTTATTATTTTATAGTGTCCTTACTATGTAACGGATTTTGATTAAATATCAAACGCGTCTTGTTCAGCTGCATTTGGTGTCTCCGACACGGACATCGATTCTTCGCAAAAACAACATAAGTCTGTGTCAAACTCCATAGACCACCAAAATGCAGCTCATGAAGACGCGTTTTTGCTGCGCCATATTTCATCAAAATCCGTTGCCTTTTAAAAGAAAATATTAATAATACTTACTTTGGAGTGGGCGTGCTTTCAACACTTTTAGCCATTGTTGTTGTTGTTTCACCACGTGATCATGCACCTTGATATACGCCCTGAGCGATTTTAACACTGTACCACTTATACTATAAACACGAATATTCGTGCCTTCTAGTATTGAGTGCACAGTGTTAATTTGTCACTTTAAAAATTGGGGTACGTTACTTTGACAATAAATTATTGAATAAGACACGCTACCGCCTGCACAATCTTGCCTACATGTGTCAATTTCAGTATTCCAAAATACAAGAATTTTTAAAGAAGGCCATACAATAACTGTTCAATGTTAAGCGTCCACCCAGGTGACCAATACCTACCTACGTATCCGGCAAAAACAAACAAGGCCTTGACAAAAGACGGAGGCAAATTTATTTTAAAAACCCTTTGCTTTCAGCCAGAAAAGTTTAGTAAAAAGAGGAAAATACTATTATTAAACTTATTAAGTGGACATTCATGAACGGATTCAATACTTGAACAAGCCCCACAATCAGTTTTCAAATTACTTCACCAGTAAATAGTGTAAAATAGCATACATATTGTGTTTGTTTTTTCACAGAACCACTTTCAAAACGTACCCGTACGCGGACGCTTAACAGAGAAAGGACTTGCTATAGCCTAATGAAGTTGACACATATTGGCTCAGGCAATCAGATTGCTTGATTGCGAGTTTGCATTGCCAATATATGTACAGAGACGTATATGATTTGGGGCAAGATTAACGCCGGTGGCTGTGTAGTAGAAACACGAATATTCAGCTTGGATAGTGTCTCCAGTATTCGGCAAGGCGAATTAACGCAGATATACTGTCTACTTCACGTTTTGCTGCCGACGACCTTCTGGCTATTAAATATATACATGTAAGTACTTTTTCTCATCAATAATACAAATGTCACCCTCCCCAAAAACTAAATTTGATGAATTTCCATTAAATAGTGATTTTATTGCGAAAAAAATATTTTCCTATGGGAATTTAACATGGGGGTTAAACATAGATTTTTAAAAATATACATTTATTTTTAAATGTGGACCGATTAACAAAATCTAATTGTTTTTCTTAGTCACATCATTTCCAAGCTATCTAACTAGGTTTCGGACAACATTTTCTTTTTCTTGACAATTCCTCCAGTTCCTCCTCATGTTCCCCCATGTTGAATTCCCATAGGAAATTATTTTTTTCGCAATAAAATCAATATTTGATGGCATTTTATCAAATGAAATAAATTGGGAGGGTGACTTTAATCACAGGCGATTCTAGCGTGTCTTGGATGGTCAATTATTGTTTGTATATACATAAAACACCTTTCTAAACAATGTACAAAACAATTCAAAAGTGCCCGGGTGGGTGTAAATATAATAATACTTAGAAAGGTACAAAACTCTCATTCGCCACCATTGTAACGAAAAGCCACACAATGTAGACAATTGGAACTAGCCTATACAAAGCATTACAGCGTGTCGAAACCGCTGCTTGGGGTGGGTTTCTAAGTATTATTAATTTACACCCGGGCACTTTTGAATTGTTTTGTACATTGTTTAGAAAGGTGTTTTATGTATATACAAACAATAATTGACCATCCAAGACACGCTAGAATCGCCTGTGACTTTAATGATATTGATGAAAAAATACTTACATTTAAATATGTTTAAGATTGAATGTGTTTAGTAGCCAAAAGTTCTTCGGACTCGGCAGAAAACGTGGACCAGACAGTAGTGTACCCATTGCGGACTCGGTCATTATATGGCGAGTCTCGTTTCCAGTCTTCGAAAACGTAAACATTGTCACATCGCTGTCTATACGGTCATATATTGAGATTGCTGATACGTTGCCATGGTAACCGTCTCTAAATATCATCAGCGCATACATAAGTATGCAACAAACGACACCAGCTCCAAGAAAACAAACGCGTTTCTTGAAATTCATCATACGTGTAGCTAGATCTACTGCATTATTCTGTAAACAAAACAAAAAAACAGTTTAACACTTGTGCTGTTTCATATTTACTTTATATTATATACCTACCAATGAAATACATAGTTATACGATGTAAATAAAAGTCATATGTTCTCATCAATGAAATAAACAACTTCCGGTGAAAATACGACTACTTCTGCTATCTATATTCATAACGCGCATCGGCAGTAAAACGGCGGAAATAGGCTGCAAATACACATTCATTACAGTATACAGTCTAACAAAACTGCTAATTTCCATGGAGCGGTATATAATAAATAGAATATTCATATGTTTGCAACGGCACTCGTGATATATGGACATTTCACACCACTCGATGAACATATATGTCATATTCGTTGCAAAAATATGAATATCGTCTATATAATTAAACAATATTTGTTAAGTAATAATGTTTCAAGTTAAATACACTTGAAAGTCAATCAGGCCAAATATAATAACACAAAATATTGAAATTTAAAAGTAAATAAATTTGATTAACCTAGTTTCTGTACATATCTGAGACCCAGGCAACTTCCGTTTTTAATTCAGTCAAGTATATATGTACAGTTGGTGGACAGAAATAATTTCTTGAAAGTTAAAACTCCATAGACTTACATGTATTTCCATCTTTACTCTCAAATATGTAGCTCTGTACATACTTTACCAATTAATTAAATATAAAGTGTTTGAAAGAAATAAATTAGATTTATGCAGAATATGAATGTTTAGGTTACTGATTATCGCAAGCAGTTCAATAGATACATGTTTTTAAATATGGCCTAATTATTTTACGTCACATTTTGAGTCACCATTGACGTCAATGGGAACAGCATTTCCAAAAAAAAATCCCATATGTTTAACTACATGCATCTTGTAAACTACTTTGAATATTGAATACACATATGAATCAAATTCTGCGCAAATGTATTGGCTACTCAATGCATTTTACTTCATTCAAATATGTACAGTATATTTGAAGTAACATGCTAACAAGCGCAGTAAGTACATGTAAGTCTATGGGATTTCAATAGGTGGGAAACTACTTCTGTCCAACATTTGTAGTTGCGAACGGTAAATCTTGCAATCTACTCCCGTACGGACGATTGCAAGAGTTACCGTTCGCAACTAGTATATATGAGACTGTGACTGTAAAACACTATACCGTCTCGGATACACACGAAACTCCAGCTATCATTTCAGTATCTGTATGTTTTTTTTTCACGAATAAAAATCACAGGCATATGTATATTCGCCTGGGCCCGGTTGCTCAAAGCCTCTGTTAGCTTAACAGACTGTTAAATCCTTAGCAATGCTAAGGATTTAACAGTCTGTTAAGCTAACAGAAGCTTTGAGCAACCGGGCCCTGATTTACAGCGGAATCTCTCTATACTGGATAAGATGGGACTTCCCATGGTGACTGGTTTAAAGCGATTCCAATGTAACATATAAATCTGCGAATGCGTGGTAGTTTCAATTGCTTCATTATTTGGGAGTGAAACGTTCGGACATGCCGTATGCTGTATTTGTAGTTTTTCTTCAACGGCATACACTTAATTTGTGACAGAGGATATGAAGTTAAGCCAGCCCGAAAAAAAACTGTATTTGGTCCGAACTGTCATGGGGGCGAATTGTGAGACATTGCTCAGTGAGAGATACGGACTTTGTAAAAGATTTTCGGTTGAGCAAACGTTATACCCCCCTAGCTGTTTTAATCGTACCGACGTTGGCCAATAAGTGTGGCGATGAATATAAAATGCAACCAGATACTAGAAACATGAATATCCGTGTTTCTAGTTCCACGTTGTAGACAATAGATTATAGCAGAATAGCTAGGGACATCGCGTCAAGGAAGTTGTATTGGTCTAGGTGGAACAACATATAATTCCCCGTTTGACAAGGTGTATGATCACGTGGTACTAACAACAACAACAAGTACCGATTCAAAGTACTTATTATTTTATAGTGTCCTTACTATGTAACGGATTTTGATTAAATATCAAACGCGTCTTGTTCAGCTGCATTTGGTGTCTCCGACACGGACATCGATTCTTCGCAAAAACAACATAAGTCTGTGTCAAACTCCATAGACCACCAAAATGCAGCTCATGAAGACGCGGTTTGCTGCGCATATTTCATCAAAATCCGTTGCCTTTTAAAGAAAATATATTAATATACTTACTTTGGAGTGGGCGTGCTTTCAACACTTTTAGCCATTGTTGTTGTTGTTTCACCACGTGATCATGCACCTTGATATACGCCCTGAGCGATTTTCACCCTGTACCACCTTATACTATAAACACGAATATTCGTGCTTCTAGTATTGAGATGCACAGTGTTAATTTGTCACTTTAAAATTGGGGTACCGTTACTTTGACAATAAATTATAGAATAAGACACGCTACCGCCTGCACTAATCTTGCCTACATGTGTCAATTTCAGTATTCCAAAATACAAGAATTTTTAAAGAAGGCCATACAATAACTGTTCAATGTTAAGCGTCCACCCAGGTGACCAATACCTACCTACGTATCCGGCAAAAACAAACAAGGCCTTGACAAAAGACGGAGGCAAATTTATTTTAAAAACCCTTTGCTTTCAGCCAGAAAAGTTTAGTAAAAAGAGGAAAATACTATTATTAAACTTATTAAGTGGACATTCATGAACGGATTCAATACTTGAACAAGCCCCACAATCAGTTTTCAAATTACTTCACCAGTAAATAGTGTAAAATAGCATACATATTGTGTTTGTTTTTTTTCACAGAACCACTTTCAAAACGTACCCGTACGCGGACGCTTAACAGAGAAAGGACTTGCTATAGCCTAATGAAGTTGACACATATTGGCTCAGGCAATCAGATTGCTTGATTGCGAGTTTGCATTGCCAATATATGTACAGAGACGTATATGATTTGGGGCAAGATTAACGCCGGTGGCTGTGTAGTAGAAACACGAATATTCAGCTTGGATAGTGTCTCCAGTATTCGGCAAGGCGAATTAACGCAGATACTACTGTCTACTTCACGTTTTGCTGCCGACGACCTTCTGGCTATTAAATATATACATGTAAGTACTTTTTCATCAATAATACAAATGTCACCCTCCCCCAAAAACTAAATTTGATGAATTTCCATTAAATAGTGATTTTATTGCGAAAAAAATATTTTCCTATGGGAATTTAACATGGGGGTTAAACATAGATTTTTAAAAATATACATTTATTTTTAAATGTGGACCGATTAACAAAATCTAATTGTTTTTCTTAGTCACATCATTTCCAAGCTATCTAACTAGGTTTCGGACAACATTTTCTTTTTCTTGACAATTCCTCCAGTTCCTCCTCATGTTCCCCCATGTTGAATTCCCATAGGAAATTATTTTTTTCGCAATAAAATCAATATTTGATGGCATTTTATCAAATGAAATAAATTGGGAGGGTGACTTTAATCACAGGCGATTCTAGCGTGTCTTGGATGGTCAATTATTGTTTGTATATACATAAAACACCTTTCTAAACAATGTACAAAACAATTCAAAAGTGCCCGGGTGTAAATATAATAATACTTAGAAAGGTACAAAACTCTCATTCGCCACCATTGTAACGAAAAGCCACACAATGTAGACAATTGGAACTAGCCTATACAAAGCATTACAGCGTGTCGAAACCGCTGCTTGGGGTGGGTTTCTAAGTATTATTATATTTACACCCGGCACTTGTTTTGAATTGTTTTGTACATTGTTTAGAAAGGTGTTTTATGTATATACAAACAATAATTGACCATCCAAGACACGCTAGAATCGCCTGTGACTTTAATGATATTGATGAAAAAATACTTACATTTAAATATGTTTAAGATTGAATGTGTTTAGTAGCCAAAAGTTCTTCGGACTCGGCAGAAAACGTGGACCAGACAGTAGTGTACCCATTGCGGACTCGGTCATTATATGGCGAGTCTCGTTTCCAGTCTTCGAAAACGTAAACATTGTCACATCGCTGTCTATACGGTCATATATTGAGATTGCTGATACGTTGCCATGGTAACCGTCTCTAAATATCATCAGCGCATACATAAGTATGCAACAAACGACACCAGCTCCAAGAAAACAAACGCGTTTCTTGAAATTCATCATACGTGTAGCTAGATCTACTGCATTATTCTGTAAACAAAACAAAAAAACAGTTTAACACTTGTGCTGTTTCATATTTACTTTATATTATATACCTACCAATGAAATACATAGTTATACGATGTAAATAAAAGTCATATGTTCTCATCAATGAAATAAACAACTTCCGGTGAAAATACGACTACTTCTGCTATCTATATTCATAACGCGCATCGGCAGTAAAACGGCGGAAATAGGCTGCAAATACACATTCATTACAGTATACAGTCTAACAAAACTGCTAATTTCCATGGAGCGGTATATAATAAATAGAATATTCATATGTTTGCAACGGCACTCGTGATATATGGACATTTCACACCACTCGATGAACATATATGTCATATTCGTTGCAAAAATATGAATATCGTCTATATAATTAAACAATATTTGTTAAGTAATAATGTTTCAAGTTAAATACACTTGAAAGTCAATCAGGCCAAATATAATAACACAAAATATTGAAATTTAAAAGTAAATAAATTTGATTAACCTAGTTTCTGTACATATCTGAGACCCAGGCAACTTCCGTTTTTAATTCAGTCAAGTATATATGTACAGTTGGTGGACAGAAATAATTTCTTGAAAGTTAAAACTCCATAGACTTACATGTATTTCCATCTTTACTCTCAAATATGTAGCTCTGTACATACTTTACCAATTAATTAAATATAAAGTGTTTGAAAGAAATTAGATTTATGCAGAATATGAATGTTTAGGTTACTGATTATCGCAAGCAGTTCAATAGATACATGTTTTTAAATATGGCCTAATTATTTTACGTCACATTTTGAGTCACCATTGACGTCAATGGGAACAGCATTTCCAAAAAAAAATCCCATATGTTTAACTACATGCATCTTGTAAACTACTTTGAATATTGAATACACATATGAATCAAATTCTGCGCAAATGTATTGGCTACTCAATGCATTTTACTTCATTCAAATATGTACAGTATATTTGAAGTAACATGCTAACAAGCGCAGTAAGTACATGTAAGTCTATGGATTTCAATAGGTGGGAAACTACTTCTGTCCAACATTTGTAGTTGCGAACGGTAAATCTTGCAATCTACTCCCGTACGGACGATTGCAAGAGTTACCGTTCGCAACTAGTATATATGAGACTGTGACTGATATAAAACACTATACCGTCGGATACACGAAACTCCAGCTATCATTTCAGTATCTGTATGTTTTTTTTTCAGAATAAAAATCACAGGCATATGTATATTCGCCTGGGCCGGTTGCTCAAAGCCTCTGTTAGCTTAACAGACTGTTAAATCCTTAGCAATGCTAAGGATTTAACAGTCTGTTAAGCTAACAGAAGCTTTGAGCAACCGGGCCCTGATTTACAGCGGAATCTCTCTATACTGGATAAGATGGGACTTCCCATGGTGACTGGTTTAAAGCGATTCCAATGTAACATATAAATCTGCGAATGCGTGGTAGTAAACACAAATCAATACTTGTAACAGTTGCTATAAGCCCCATTTCCACATGTACAACCACTTATATCGGGATAAAACTAAAACATAGAATGAACAAATGCCATAAATATCACGTACAATAACTCAAAAGACTATAATTGTTTTATTATATGACATGTACCACGAATATTCATAAGATCGGGAAGTCACTAACTAAACAGTGTAAACACAATGTCAATTACATGTGTCAGGTGAGGTGAACAATATGTTTGTTTACATGAATAAACACATTTCGAACCGGTATCGCTTATTCGTGTAAACGAACCATTCAGAGGTCTAATTTCAATGTGTAGATAATAACGTGGCCGTGTTTCTGTCAATGAAGAATGACTGAAAGACGTAGTCATATATTAAATACCAGTGTTGACTTACATGAACGTAATATGATATGTATTCAACACGTTTATTGATTTCGTAAGAAACGAGACTATGGAAACCGGCCAGGCAACGAGTTTATTAACGAACTACCATATCACATTGACATCATAACATACGTTAGGTTACATTTATTGCATAAGCACAACACCATACACTGAAGTTCTACTGATCACAGACATTTTTTATGTAGCGACCTCGTTTGCATATAATGCACACTAGTGTATGATGATTGTAATACACTGTCAGAGTGTTAATATACTGTGTTAATATACTATACGGTACAGGGGCTCCGGAAGCATCATAAGATTGGTCCGGCGAATCTCGTGGGTGCTCCCATTCCAGCCAAAGCGTATGTTGTTACCACTCAGTTGAACCGTCTCACCGAGACGGTTCAACTGAGTGGTAACAACATACGCTTTTGATGAGAAATGAGAAAAAATGCAGAAAAAAATATTTGCATTCCATTTCCTATTCCGACGCCCCTGCTGTGTTAATATACTACACTGTGTGAATATATAAGTGTATATTTGCCACAGTTTCATCAGCTCGTCCGCTTGTACGATGTACGAGGACAGGCGGACGAATGTGATCTACTTGTGTTACACAACCGCCAGCGCTAATCTTGCCCAGGTGTCAACGTTTCTGGACATCTATTTGAGTCTGAGATGTATCACGTGCTTAAGTTCAGCCAATCAAGCTGTTTCACTTCAAGCACACTATTCAAGTATTTTGAAAAACCATTGACATTATTGGCAAGATTAGCGCAGATTGTGGTGTAACACATGTATCATCAAGCCCATACAATATAGAGAATAGTAGGTTAGTGCCGAGAATGGGAAAAAATATATGGCAAGGTTCAGGAAACGGGATGGGCGAGGCTCTGCCGAGCACATCCCGTTTCCGTGCCGCGCCAGATATTGTTTCCCATTCACGGCACTAACCTACTATTCTATTTATCCCGTCAACACCTACAAATGGCTGTAAAATGCAAAAATAGTATTGACTGAATATCAAAAATGTTTCACGGCACCGTGTTTCACGGCATATACGCACTGTGTTGACGGGATAAAAGATGTTACATGGGCGGCATACGGAAACGTTTTCAATAACAAAAGAAATAGCACAGAAAAGCAAACAAAACATGTATTACACTGAAAAATGAAAAGGCGATCAAGCTGTTTGAACTAGCTATTTGTTATGGCGAATGACCCGTGTTGTTAAAACGTTCAACCCGCAAAATATGTGCTGCGACCGACATTATGCTCATTTGCATAAAAGCTGTACGGCCTGAAATTTGGATGTCGGTTGTGTAATTCTTCGCTAGCAACCGAATAAAAATGTTAAGTAAACAATACAGATTCAAATTATGATTATGTGCTTATAAAAAAGATATACCAGCTGTGTTGATTTAATATGATATTATCTGACTCATTGACTGATTTCATAAGAAACTCGGAAAGTCGGTAACTCGTTGAACCCTTAGACTACTACTCACAACAATAGTCGTCTGCTGTTTCTTTTTTATATCTTGCCTTATTTCTGAATAAAACATGTTTTGACAGCGCTTCAGAATCATGGAAATGATTCTGAAGTGCTGTCAAAGCATGTTGTAAATTATTCTAAAGTGCTGCCAAAGCTTGTTTTTGATGATAAAAATGTAAAATATAAAATAACAGCAGACGACCAAAAAATAAGATAGCGGTCTAAGGCTTAATACATATTAAATCATCACTCATGTAAGATCTTCTATGTAAAAACCGACATCGGGCGTTAAAACAAATAATTAAAACGCTACTTACATGATCATGTGCCGCCTACTTGTATCAATTTCGTATTACCACTGTCACGGTATTCAAGTTGTACGAGTATTATACTGTAACAAAACACGAGAGCTTCTTTTATTCGGTAGACGTTTGCCATTGTTTACATGTTTAACAATACAATGGTCGCTGTATGTTAACCCTTACACCGCTATCTTATTTTTTTGTCGTCTGTTGTTTATTTTCTATTTTCCATTTTTATCATCAAAAACATGCTTTAACAACACTTTATAGGTCTAAGGTTCAAAGTGTACCGAGCCCCG
Organism: Conchocele bisecta; assembly: GCA_029237695.1. Classification (NCBI taxonomy): domain Eukaryota; kingdom Metazoa; phylum Mollusca; class Bivalvia; order Lucinida; family Thyasiridae; genus Conchocele; species Conchocele bisecta. The sequence goes on along the minus strand of CM055275.1, from coordinate 93,807,746 downwards.
CAGGGGACGTATCATTCTTTTTTTATTAATTCGTTCCCACGAAGTAACAATTCGTTACCTCAATTTAACGAATTGTTATATCGTGGTAACGAATTGTTAATTTGTGGGAACGATAATTGTTAATTCGTGAAAACGAATTGTTAATTTGAGGGAACGAATTGTTAAATTGAAGGAACGAATTGATAACAAATATTCCATGTCCACTGCTGGGCTCCGTAAAGTGATCTCAGATGATGTGTCAGATATCCAAGTTGTGTTTTTTGATTTGACCCTGTACAATAACTGTATTTGGCATAATATATGCAAGAAGGCATTCAGCTACTGTGAAACCTCTCTAATTGGACACCCCGGGAGGTCTCGATAAACGATAACTGTATTCGGCATACTAAATGCAAGAAGGCCTTCAGCTACTGTGAAACCTCTCTAACCGGACACCTTGGGGGGTCTCGATAAACGATAACTGTATTTGGCATAATAAATGCAAGAAGGCATTCAGCTACTGTGAAACTTCTCTAACCGGACACCCTGGGAGGTCTCGATAAACGATAACTGTATTTGGCATAATAAATGCAAGAAGGCCTTCAGCTACTGTGAAACTTCTCTAACCGAACACCCTGGGAGGTCTCGATACACGATAACTGTATTTGGCATAATAAATGCAAGAAGGCATTCAGCTACTGTGAAACCTTTCTAACAGGATACCCTGGAAGCAACAAAAAAGAACAAACTCCGCCTGCAAATTTTATCAAATTTAACGGTGAATTCGCTTGATATAACATTTGCAGTGTATAAAACGAAAACCCACATACAGTGAAACCTCTCTAAACCGGACACCCTGGGCGGTCCCCAGGGTGTCCGGTTTAGAGAGGTTTTTACCTCCCAGGGTGTCCGGTTTAGAGAGGTTTAGCTGTAAATCCAGCAGATGACCATTCTGAGACATGTGTGTGTGTAATGCGATCATGAACAGGCATTGCAACATATAGTATATTTCGAGAAAGCTGCAAAATTTTGCGGCCATAAAACAATTCAAAAACAATATTTTTTTCGATAGTATTAAATTAAAGGAAAATTTGAGAATGAGCCTTCTTTTTATTTCGTGAACTTTGGTCAAATATTGATTTTATTGCGAAAAAACAATTTCCCCATGTTAAATCCCCAGAGTGAAGATGTCTATGGGGATTTAACAGGGGGAAATTCTTTAGAATTTCAGAAATACTGGACCGATTTTTAAAATTTAACTTTCGTTTTCTTACTTTGTCATCTCCAAGCTATCTAGCTAGGTTTCGGATTCAATAGAGATATACATGTTCCCATAGAGAAATAAATGTTTCGTAATAAACGACTAGGAAACTTATACACATGATAAAGTAAGATTCTTAGTTAGATCATCTCCAAGCTATCTAGCTAGGTTTCGGAGTCAATTTCCAAATATTTTCCCATAGAGAAATCAATTGTTCGTAATAAACGACTAGGAAACCTATAAAGTAAGATCACAGATCTTTGCTTGGTGTCCGGTGTAGAGAAGTTCCACTGTACTCCCAAAACCGGCAGCCAAACAACATGTTCAGAGCTCTACAATTCTGGGATTTAGCGACTATTCAAGTACACATGGTTATATTATGTGCAGGACGTCGGAAGCACCATAAGATTGGTCCGGCGAAGGCAATGGGTACCCCCCCCCCACCCCCATCCCTACATCAACTAAAGTGTATGTTGTTACCACTCAGTTGAACCGTCTTATATTATGTGCAGGACGTCGAAGGCAAGGGGTGCCCCCCCACCCCACCCCATCCCTACATCAACTAAAGTGTAGGACATTACCACTCAGTTGAACCGTCTTGTCGAGTGGTAGCAATATAAACGTTTGATGTTAAATGAGCAAAATTATAAATAGAAGTTTGTGTATTGGCTGATATAATATTATGAAACGAGACCCGGCTGACAATAACAGCATAACCCGAAACTACATGTTAAAGTCTACAGTAACCTATGCTTTAAACTTTATAAAAACTTTAAACTTCATTTATTGTACAGCGATTACAAACAAGCGCGAGAGCACTTATACAAATTGCTTTCGTTGGCGCAGATGAAGGCGTAAGGGCGGGCATTCACCAGTAACCTATGGCAACGCATAGTTCGTGAATGTTTATATACATTACATATATGGCATTTCTTTCTTTTTTTAAATTGTAAATATAATTCTAAATGTTTCAAAATGATATGTTTGTCACAATTATTGGTCCTGTTCCGATGCAGTATTATCATCCAAGTGCCGCTAGTGTAGTGGTATCATGCAATATTCCCATCTTGCGACCCGGGTTCGATTCCCGGGCGGCGCATGTTATTTATGTTGTTGTTTTCATTTAAACCCAACATTTCTCTGAAAGTAATTGGTTTATTTTTTTTTAAATGTACATGGAAACAATTGAATATCATGTAAGAAACAGCGCCTTTAATAATGCGCTTGGAAAGCAGAGTTGATATTCACGTACACTGTAACCCGACACTCACCTTCAGTGCGATATTCACACGAAACATGATGTCAGGTTGCACGAAGTAGCAATGCAAGATACAGTCCAGTGATCTATGTTTGTCGCCGAACTCGACTAACAGAACAAGTATTCATTGCAAGTGACGGTTTATTGCACCTATAAATCGGACAAATCCTGTGGAAATAGTTTTGAAATTATCTACTCGGACAACTTCGGTAATCTATTTATAGGATTGGTATGTTGCATACATAGAGAATAGTAGGTTAGTGCCGTGAATGGGAAAAATATCTGGCGCGGCTTAGGAAACGGGATGGGCGAGGCTCTGCCGAGGCTCTGAACCGATTGAACTAAATAAGAAATACCGTTTATTTAACCACTGATTATTGTGAAATACTACATGCGTGATTGGGTCCTTATGTTAAACAAACGAGTGAGCGTAGCGAAACGAGATTTGTAGCGGTAGGACCCAAGCTAGTGGACATTATTTGAAGATAATCAGCTCACCTCGTTAAATAAACATTTTCTTACATTTCACACAATGTCATGCTTCTTTATAAAAACAATGGCGTCTGAATCACTAAGCCAATTCCCTCGCTGGCAGCCCTGATAATAATAAAAAAACTTTGCTCCACAAACAAGGTGAACTTAAGTCCTCAGTGACATTGACCTTGGGCGGTTGGACGTGGGTCGTATGCAAAACAAAGCAACATCTAGAGTAGTTGCGAAGGTAACTCTTACATGCTATTCCCGTACCGTCACATTTCGCAACTGCATCCCTAGACACACATTGTGGCCAAATAATTAATTAAAAATTGGTGAAGCGGTTCATTAGTTATTGAAACATGAAAGGTGTTACTAACTCACGCACGTACTGTCTGTTCCACGTTTTGCTGCCGACGAACCTTTGGCTATTAAACATATTACATGTAAAAAATATTTAAAATGTAAGTACTTTTTTATCAATAACAAAAAAGTCACCCTCTCAAAAAAAATTTTTTTTTATGAAATTCAATCAAATATTGATTTTATTGCGAAAATACGATTTTCCTATATGGGAATTTAACATGGGGGCTTAGTTACATCATTGTCAAGCTATCTCGCCAGGTTTCGGAGTCAATTTCCATTTGTTTTCGTTTTTATACAATAATTGTAGAATCAGGGCCCATGCTATAATCCTTTGACTATGTACACTATGTTTTTCGTTTTTTGATCCTGAAATTGACTCCCCATCTTAAATTCCCATAGGAAAATCGTTTTTTGATGGAATTTCATCAAACATTTTTTTTTGGAGAGGGTGATATTTGTGTTATTGATGAAAAAGTACTTACTTTTAAATAGTTTTTAGATTGAATGTATTTAATGGCCAAATGTTCGTCGGCAGCTAAACGTGGAACAGACACTAGGTACGCACTTACGTATTTGGACTAACGCTAGATCCCCTATTGCCTACGGAGCCCTGCAGGGGACGTAGAAATAGAGAATATAAGGTTTGATCATGTCCAGCCGTGTGCAAACGTTTGATGTGGCCCACGGGAACTGTTTGAACCCGCGGCCGCCGCGGGTTCAAACAGTTCCCGTGGGCCACATCAAACGTTTGCACACGGCTGGACATGATCAAACGTTATTGTTACATTTCCAACAAAAAATTGATGTAATTTGAGCATTATATTCAGTATTTTCAGTACTTTTATAAAATCGTCCCATTCACGTAGATACTTTTCGGTATGCATATTCCGGGGCCGCGTCATGAACGTCATGAAGTAGTGACGTCATGAAGGCATTTCCTCGTAGTGACGTCATGAAGGCACTTCCATTACGCGCGGCCCCCGGAATGAGTAATGCCTAAAGCCATGTGCAAACAGCACGCGCTAAAGCCACGTGCAAACAACGGAAACCATGTAACAATAGTAGGTTAGTGCCGTGAATGGGAAAAATATCTGACAAGACTTAGGAAACGGAATGGGCGAGGCTCTGCCGTCAACAACTACAACTGGCCAAGAGAACACCTGCCTCGGTATCATGTTAGAGGCATACATGTATTGTAATACACTAACTTATATAAATCTATATGGGCCAATCCGTCATCGAGACATTTTCTGGCAAATTAAACATTCATTTACCATTATTCCACGTATCGATTGGCAGTATTATACATATTATAGCAGACGTAAATTTCCACACCGATATCAGGGGCGATAACCGTGTTTCCTTAAAATGTTAAGGGACATTACTATTTATCATGTTATCTGTATTTATTTGTTGATGTGCAATCATTATACTTTATAATCTGTAGAAAATATTATTGTTTCAAGTGACGCATTTAATTAGTATAAATATTTTTTATTTTTTTTTGATCAACCCTCAATACTGTAAACAGTGAAATATTATCGGTGTGTATCAATTCAATATTTTTGATTATTACAGTGTATTAAAATGCTGTGGAAATTGGATATATTCTGTAAGTGATTGATATTTATATTTATATGAGATTGAGCACAAGTTTGACATTCAGATTCAGATAAAATATAAATTACTTTTTTTTTTGTATGTTCCCCACCCACTTTTTTTGAAGGTATGGAAGCTACTGACGTCACGCCAAAATATTTTTAAAGTATACTGTTCAAAATAAAGTATGGAACTGAAATTGTGAAATGGGTGGAGTAAAGGGATAAACGGCGGAATGCAGACACAAACATGAATGGAAAGCCGAAACGTAAGCGAAGCTCAACCTCTAGTGAAGAAGTCAGCATAAAACATATTGACAAAGACATACTAGATAAATACAGTCCAACCCAAACAAAAACGAAGAAAAAACGGAAGGTTAAAGCCGGAAAAAAGAAAATGGACACAGATGATGCTACAGAGGGGGCTACAGCAAGACGGGAAACAGATGAATATTCAGACAAAGACATCAAATCACGTTTAGATAGCATAATGGACAAAATTGATGGCATAGTAAAGAAAGATGAAATAATCGACATTGTCAAAAGCACCATTCAAAAGGAAATGGAAGATATGGTGGAGAAAATACAGAAGAAAGTGTATGAGTCTGTAGCACACAGAATAGACATAATTGAAAGTGAAGCACACACCATTAATACCAACTTGGATGAGTGCACACATATAAAAACCCTAGAGAAAGAATTGGAGCACAAAGACGAAACAATAAACCAAATTAGACTGAAGACAGAAAAGTTTAACGAACAGCAGATAGAAAAAGGAAATGACCTCGAACAATACAGCAGGTGCAACAATATACGTATCGTAAACTTGCCAGAGGACAACCGAGACAGACCGGAAACAATGGAAGAAACAACGGACAAAGTGGTGAAGTTTTTAAACGATAAAATGAGTACTAACCTTCAAGTCACGGACATAGACATATCGCATAGGCTCGGCAAGAAAACGACAAACAAACCTCGACCGGTAATAGTTAGATTTATGTCCAGGAATCAGAAGTTCCAGAGTATGAAGGACAGAAAAAACAAATTAAGAGGAACTGGTATATATATATCAGAGGACTTAACGCGCTTAAACCAACATGTATTTGCAGCAGCCAGAAAGAATACGGATGTAGAATCAAGCTGGACGCGAAACGGACATATAGTAGTCAAATGGAAAGCATCGCAGCGAATTGAACAAATCGAATACAAAGACTACAAACACTGGACGGGTGACATGTGACATTTACTCTACAAAATATACAATTAACCCATTTCATGCTAGAGTATCAACTTTCACCAACATTTGTTTTCTATATTTTTTTCTTTTAAGAGGTATGTTGTTGCCACTCATTTGAACCATCTAAACGAAACAATTTGGATTTAGGTAGCATAAATCAGTTTTGTAGGGAAATAACAAATTAATCATTTATTTTCTACTAGATAAATAGTTTATGTTTGGCATGAAATGGATTAAAACAGGTGGAATTAACTATGTATGTATGCATATACGGTCAACATTATAACACGTTTGGATGACATGGGTAACCGGCATTTATTTATTTTATCAAGTATACAATTCAGAGGTATACACACACTTGTAAACCTCCAGTGAACACATTATCACCTGGCCGGAGCGAGGGCTGTTCAAAATGCTGTTTTGCCAGCTATTGGTGATTACCATATTGTAAACACATACCAGTTGGCACGGACGTGATGACTGATCTGTGTATATATGTAAACCTTTTGGAAACAGATAACAATGTACAGCAGAACAGAATGACTTTGCGACCAGTGTTGTCCGAGATCAGCCGCGGCGGATGTGCAGACTCGTCGGGGACCACACTGTTCGTTCAGCTGGTAAAATACATTTGTAATCTACTGATACGCGTTGCTAGATTGTAATTTGGTTTGAGTGAGTTAATTTTGGGTATATGAGTGAGTATGGGTAGATACAGAGACGCCTGCGTTAATCTTGACCAGAGTATCAGAGTTTAGAAACATCGATTGGTAATACCAACTTGCAATCAGGCAGTTTGACTGGCACAGCCTGAGTCGAAGTACAACTTAGGCTCAGCCAATCGAGCTTCATCATTTCAATCAAATGTTTCGAAATAAAGAAATTGACAAATACTGGCAAGATTGACGCAGCTGGTGGTGTATTTGAATATATATGTGTGTGTATGCTTGCATGCATATATTTGTATATAAGTATGTATATATGTTCACCTATATATACTGGTTGACAAGTGGATGCGAATGGGGGTGTTACAAAATATGTGAACAGGCTAGTCCCAGATCGGCATGCACATCCGCGCAGACTGATCGGGGGCTACACGGATCACAGCACACTACAAATACCACCAGTGTCATCTACGAACTTATTATGTCAGACTTGGTGAATATACAAGAGCCCTAGAATGGCTAATCATGTCATGTGATCATATATATGGGCCGCGCTCTGTGAAAACCGGACTTAATGACAACGTCATGAAAACCTGAAAATGACGTCGCAAAGTTACGCTTAAAACCAGCGTCACGTCGGATTTTGACACTTGAAATAGTTGCGTCATTGCAATAAGTTGACGTTGTCCTATATATAACCGTACTGAACGTTTTACTATTTGTGGCTCAGAAACATTTTAATGCTGGATACGCGTAGCAGAATTTTACAGTTGTTTCCATAGTGGTTCAGACAGTTGTCTGTTTTTTCGGTTTCCTTTAAGGAAACACGTAGTGATTTTGTCGAATTTTGTTTCATATATAGACGACATACCCATACAACCGGTAGTTTTTAGATAACACCATCACAGAATCAGTATTATGTAACAAATAGAACTGGGCACAGGGCTTAATTCGTTTAATTTACTGTTTCGCCTGTCAAATGTTTCAAAAGTAAACATAAAAATACGATATGGAAATTTTCAGAAAAATAAGCGTATCACAGATATATAATTATGGTAGTGCCAAAATATACGCCGCTCATGGCATATCGCATTATGGTGACACTGGGCCAAACATGTTTTAGTATTTAGTGCGTTGGTATTGTGTCACATGCATATTTACTGCGACACAATAATCATGGTTATATCAGATTATTGTAATAAATAATTGTAGCCACCAAGGACGTAGCCTACTGATTTATATTTGTATCTTCTACCACTTACGTGTTCGGTGTCACATAATATTTAGCGACTTTCAAAAATATCGCATTGAATCAGCCGTATGATTGTCGTTTGATAACAATGTAAATATTCTTGAAAATGACCACTTGCAAATATGGTTATATGAATGTATAGTAATTTTACTAGTATATTTGCAATCATTGCAGAAACTGATCAGACGGCACAGATGCACAGGTCTCCAACATTTACACATTCAAGAAGTCCGACTTTGCCAGATTTGTGTTAATTGTCTTACATTGTACTACATTGTACCAAATAATGCACGTCTGCGTGCTTTGTTTGTTATGAAAGAGCCGTTCTAGTCGGAGGCGTGTAAATAATATAATACAAAAGCACATGCACACCTTAAACGCGTCTACATTCAAATGAGCCGCCTCGAACAATAGTCGCAGGGTGTGGAGTGTCATTTCAACAAAATCAATGTTGTGATTGGGACAGGATTTCAGGTTAGGGTGGGGGGGGGAGGCGGGACTTCTTAATTGAAATAGTTTACTATACTTTCGAACTACACCGTTTGTTCGTCGATCAAGAGGAGACAATTCCAGCACAAAAATATTTACACAATTCCCTAACATTTAATTGGTCCGTAGCAAGTCTCTGTCCAGAATTTATATCCCAGTAAACTCCATGCTGAACTACTTTCCGTAACCGTCAGGCGCAGTTAAAATAATTATAAAGGAAACGGAAAATAAACACATTTTCTTGATGAATTTATTTCAAATGCTGGAATTATAAGGAATGAATGGCCTTTTTGTGGAATTTATCGGGGATATAAACTTGGAAAAGTCGCGGGAATACTGGACGAGGCCTTTTTTCGAAAAGTATTCCCGCGACTTTTCCAAGTTTATGCCCCGATAAATTCCACAAAAAGGCCATTCATTCCTATATTGGGGAGACTGCTAGGTGGGTCCGGCGGTATGCCCTCCGGAATATGTTTAATATTTACACCCCATTTTGCTGCGTTATGGCGCATTTTAGAGCAAAAATATCTTTACTCGCCGAATTTAGGGGTGGGGGGGGGGAAGGGGGCGCCGGGGTTTCCCGTACTTGAATCCGCCCTTGTTTTTAGCATGGCTGTTTCTTTGCTTACAAATGCGCTGAATGTACAAAACTAAATTGCACATTTCATTTTGAAATTAATTATTCCCGACGAGAGAATATAATGCCGGTATTTTTATCGGGACATGTAACAATTATACAACCATGTATGTTACATCTCCACATTGCCCCGGCAGTGGCGGTGGTGCCAGTCGTGGGAGTGTGGGTCAGCGCAGCATTTTCCCATATACCTGCTACCCGGAGTACATGTACATTAGCCCGTCCGCCAGTCATATTGGCTACACAGTCCCGCTTTCTGAGATGTAAATTTAATTCCGAGAGTTGGGGAATGAACAGTCGATTTTCAGTTTGTTTAAAAATGCCCGGGGTGTCCGACTACCCTCTAGACCCCATCGGGCGCTGAAGTCATTGATATGTGCAGCCATAGACCTATCCAAATTCTGGTCATTCATTTCTACAGAAATAAAATGCATTTGTTTCAATCACCGATACGATGTGCATACAATTTACAATTTCCAACACCAGGAATGCCGTTTTGTTTTTTGGTCTTTTGTGACGTATTGCCTAAATCAATAAATGACGTCACAATTAACTGTAAATGACGCCAATTCTTAAATAATTACATTGTATCTTTCTGACGACACACATATATGAATCTATTATGGCGATGGTGGCAAATTACGAAGCCACAGGTCGGCTAATTATAGATTTAAAATCAATAGTTGTGCCTTTGTTTTGTTCACTACATGTACATACCATAGTTTTATTATGATGAATGTTTGATAGTATGCATACTAACACTTGTAGATACAGTTAGTGCAACTTATCAGCAAATACAGTTTACAGCAAGCACCGTCAATGAGTCTATGAACACTCATTTCTACTGTAGGCTGTTGAGTTGCATTGTACAATAACGTCATGTTCTCGATGACGTTAGGTTGTTTTTTTTCGTACGTGATTCACATGGTGCTACAAAAAGTGAGATAGAACAAAAACTATTAAACATAATTGCATTTTCTTTTCAGAATATTGTTTTTGAAAGGTGTCCGCATCAAAAAATGTAAACAAATGCAAATTGAAAATGTTGTCATTAATGCCGGTTTTCACAGAGCGCGGCCCATATATATACCAGAGGCATGCACCTGAAACAGGCATGTAGTTAGGAGACACATTGTTTATTTTAGTAGATTTAATATTATTTCCTACGGCTTCTAATAGTCTATGAAACACTTGCACTGGCCAATTACACCATATTGATGAAAGTATGTATGCGAATTGAAGACAATCATGGTTCTGTAATACATGTACTTCTTATGATATGTAATTAATAAATGATGAAGTATGTACATGTCATAGGTGTATACTACACTCTTAAACTTTCGACTTTCGTTTTTTAAGAGTGTACGAATCATACTAGTTTCAAAGAAATTAATATAGATCCCCTTTGCTCCGTCTCCAATAGACACCATTGATAACAGAACGAGGACACGGTATATATCTTAGTATCATGTGTTAGTGTTGTATTGTGTGATTTATTGAAGCTGGAGACGGAACACTAAGGGTAGAAAGAGGACCTTCTTTATATGGACGCTGTCTGCACCGGTATCTCATTGTTCGCATTGAACTTACTTAGTGATCTACATTTACTTATAAATGTGTCACACTGATAGTGTTAGAAAGTTGATGCTAGTGTATTTCCTCATTACTAGTATGCGGGTGCTATTTTAGGTTTGTGTCTACTACACTCTTACAATTTCGAATTTCGTTTTTTCCTGTAAGACTGTAGGACGCATTGTGGCGGCGAATTGTTCAACATAGATTACGTTTGTCCCGTCTCCAGCAGACAACTTGTTAATAATATGCGTTATTGTTGTATTGTGTGATTTTGTTCAAGCTGGAGACGGAACACGAAGGGTAAAATTAGTTTTTCTTTTATATCTGCGCTGTCTGCACCAGGATCTCACTGTTCACACTGAACTTACTTTGTGATCTACTTTGAAACGTGTAATATTGATAGACCTCGAAAGATTATGCGAATTTATTTTCTCTTTATGTGACTGATCATTTATGTTTCGGTTTATTACACTCTCGTATATTATATGTATATGTGTGTATGTGCGTGTATATGTGTGTGTATATATATATTATGTATATATGTATGTATATGTATATGTATGTACGTGTGTATATGTGTGTATATATATGTAGTATGTGTGTGTATATACATGTATACATATGTTGGTATTGTGTGTTCATGTAGTGTTGCGTGTTCTATTCATATATATATGTGTGTTTGTATATATATATATATAATATATATATATATATATATATATTATATATATATATGTGTGTATGTGTGTATATATATGTATGTATTATGTGTGTATATATACATGTATATATATATGTTGGTATTGTGTGTTCATATTGTTTTGTGTGTTCTATTCAAGCTGGAAACGGAACACTTGCGGTAAAAGTTGTTTTTCTTTTATATCTGCGCTGTCTGCATGCGGATCTCACTATTCGCTGTCTGCACACGGATCTCACTGTTCGCACTGAATCTACTTTGTGATCTACTTATAAATGTGTCATGTCGAATCTGAGAGGGCATATGAAAATGTATATTTCTCTGATGAATAGATTATACTTCATATGGTAAAACATGTTCGCACAGCCATATTGTGGTAAGCATTGTCCACCATATATCCATTTTTATAAGATTTTCTTCCTTCATTGTGGACAGATATCTTACATGATAAACACATTCTGCATGTTTGACCCTGTACTCCATACTTCATATACTCAAGTAGAATCGCAACATCTACCTGTAAAATGAGGGTATTTATGATAACCTTAACTTACTTTGTTTCAATCACCTTACCTCCATCTTCCTTCTTTTGAGCAACACGATGCAATATCAGTAGACATTTTTGCATGCGGATCTCACTATTCGCTGTCTGCACACGGATCTCACTGTTCGCACTGAATCTACTTTGTGATCTACTTATAAATGTGTCATGTCGAATCTGAGAGGGCATATGAAAATGTATATTTCTCTGATGAATAGATTATACTTCATATGGTAAAACATGTTCGCACAGCCATATTGTGGTAAGCATTGTCCACCATATATCCATTTTTATAAGATTTTCTTCCTTCATTGTGGACAGATATCTTACATGATAAACACATTCTGCATGTTTGACCCTGTACTCCATACTTCATATACTCAAGTAGAATCGCAACATCTACCTGTAAAATGAGGGTATTTATGATAACCTTAACTTACTTTGTTTCAATCACCTTACCTCCATCTTCCTTCTTTTGAGCAACACGATGCAATATCAGTAGACATTTTATCAGCTACGTACAGGGTATACATGTATCATTTCACCCTAACTCTCCATGGCAACTAACATATGCACTTTAAACGTCCGAGGACTAGGATCTAAGTTAAAACGGACTCAAATATTCCAGTGGCTCAAGGATAACAATTACGCGATATGTTTTTGGCAGGAAACTCATTCAGTAATAAAAATAGAAAAGGAGTGGGAAACTGACTGGTGGGCAGAAGGATTCTTTAGTGGAAAGTCAAGCAACTCTGAAGGAGTCTGTATTCTGTTTAATTCTAATTTAACATATAATGTTCTCAAATACACAGAAATAATTCCCGGTAGAATTCAGGCAATTGAAATTGATATAAACAATAAACAGATTCTGCTTATAAATGTATATGGGCCAAATATCGAAGATAAAACATTTTTTAAAAAACTAGAAGATTTTATTTCTGAAAATGAAAATTCACGAATTATTATAGGTGGTGATTTCAATGTTGTCCTAAACTTTGATTTGGATAAAAGAGGTGGGTTACAAAGTACAAACAAACAGAACAGAGAAATTATGTTAAATATTATAGAAAAATATGATTTTACTGATATATGGAGGCAAAAACACGGAACCAAAAAAAAATATACATGGCATTCTAATTCTAGACCACCTATCCTATGTAGACTAGATTATTTTTTACTATCGGACAATTTGGTGAATACTGTTTCTAAAAGTGAAATAAAATGTAGTTTGAAAACAGATCATTCATTGGTACAAATCATGATAAATATCAATGATCAGCCTAGAGGCACAGGATATTTTAAATTGAATAATTCAATTCTTTTCGAAAATGATTATAAAACAATTATTAAAAACAATATAGCGGAAATTGCCAACATTAACCATGAAGCAAACCCTAACACTTTATGGAAGTTAATTAAAGGAACAATCAGAAATGAAACTATCAAATATACCACAAAACGTATTAGAAAAGATAAAACAGACGAAAATAAATTACAGCAGCAAATTGATCTATTAAGTAATGACAATATTCAAACACCTGAAGTAATCAATGAATTAAATAATTGTAAAAGCCCTCTAGAAGAAATTTACAAAAGACGAGCAGAAAGTATTATTTTTCGATCGAAAGTAAATTGGGTGGAGGCTGGAGAAAAGAATACAAAATATTTTGCGGCGCTTGAAAAAAGAAAATTTGAAAGAAAAATTATTTCACAGCTAACTGTAAATGGAAAACTTGTTACAGACAAGGAACAAATTCTACTAGAAGAAAAACATTATTATGAAAAACTATATAAGGAAAAAGAATGTACAGATTCTGATATCAATTATTTCCCAAATGATTATAATAATAAGTTAAATGATGAGGAGAAAAGTAAATGTGAAGGAATATTGACAGAAGTTGAATGTTATAATGCCTTAAAAGAAATGCAAAACAATAAGAGCCCTGGGTCGGATGGAATAACTGTAGAATTTTTCAAAATGTTTTGGAATGACATAAAAAGTAATTTGGTAAAATCATTAAACTTTTCGATGGAGCAAGGCGAACTAACAACACTACAAAAACAAAGTGTTATAAATTTAATTCCAAAAACAGGCAAAGATACAACACACCTAGCCAACTGGAGACCAATAAGTTTGCTAAATATCGACTACAAAATAGCAACAAAGGCCATTGCAAATAGAATAAAAAAGGTATTAAATAATTTAATAGATTCTTCACAAACAGGATTTATTAAAGGTAGATATATTGGAAAAAATATAAGGCTCTTATCCGAAGTAATTGAACACGCAAATGATAAAAATATACCAGGAATCTTATTATTCGCCGATTTTGAAAAAGCATTTGATAGTATAAGCCATGAGTATATAATTAAGGTATTAACCTTTCTAAACTTCGGACCCAACTTAATCAAATGGATTGAAATATTTTATCATAATATATCTAGTTGTGTAACAAATAATGGCTATCTTTCAGATTTGTTTTCCTTGGGAAGAGGAGTAAGACAAGGATGTCCATTATCTCCTTATTTATTCATAATCGCAATAGAAATACTCTCGCACAGTGTCAGAAAAAATAAATTAATAAAAGGAATAACTATAGATAGTGAAGAAATAAAAAATACTATGTTCGCGGATGATGCTACATTTTGCATGGATGGGTCTAGACAATCTCTAGAAATATTAATTAGTGCAATAGATAATTTTGGAAACATTTCAGGTTTACGTTTAAACTATTCTAAGTCAATATTGTTTAGAACAGGTTCGACGAAGAACTCTACAACTACGTAGTGTGATGATAAACCATTTTCATGGACTGCAGATGTGGAAAAAAACTTTAGGGATATATTTTTGTAATGATAAAAATAAAGTGCATAGTTTAAACATAGATCCTAAAATAAAGGAATTTCAGCAATGTTTAGGCAAATGGAAAAAAAGAAAGCTCACCATACTAGGTAAAATAACTGTCATTAAAAGTTTTGCATTTCCAAAATTAATATTCCCTTTAACAGTTCTAGACAATCCGGAGCAGGAGACTTTAAAGCAAATTATACGCATTATGTTTGATTTTCTCTGGGATTCAAAGCCTGATAAAATTAGTAGAAAAAATATTGTTTAAACGTTCGAAGAAGGCGGGCTAAACATGATAGAATTAGAATCGTTTATTGATGCACTAAAGGCTACATGGGTCAAACGACTTGCAGAAACTGAAAATCACGGAAAATGGAAAGTACTATATTTAAATTATTTGAAGCCTTTTGGTGGTGTACATATATTTGAAGGAAATGTAAACCAAACAGACGTAAAACATTTGATAAAAAATAATTTGTTGACAGATGTTCTTAAATCATGGTGCAAGCTAAACTTCTGCGATAATCCAGAAACAATATCAAAGCAAATTTTATGGAACAATTCGAAAATAAAAGGTAATGGAAGAATGTTTTACTACAAGGAATGGCTAATAAGGGGATTAAATATATAGAACAACTATACGATTATAGAACTACATCATTCTTCAATTTTACAAAAATAAAAGAACTATTTGATGTTAGTAATAACGATTACCTAAAATTATTCAAACTGATTTCGTGCATTCCTGAAGACTGGAGAACACGAATTAAAAATGAAGGAATAAACACGATTAATACAAAGATACTATTAATATAACAAATAAAAATAAAAACCACGACCAAATATAATAAGAAGCTATATAACATGTTTCTTAATCAACAGAAACCGGTTATGCATAAAGCCAAGACAAAATGGGATGACGAATTCGCGGATAAAAATATAAATTGGAAGATAGTCTACACAAATCATTTTACAAACACTATAAGTTCTAAACTTAGGAATTTTCAGTACAAATTTTTGATGAGAATTGTTGTTACAAACGATTATTTACTTAAGTGTAACATTGTCAGCTCCAATTTGTGTGATTTTTGCGCCATGGCTCCAGAAACAAATAAGCACCTTTTTTGGGAATGCACTATAAGCCAACATTTTTGGTCACAGCTGAATACCTTTTTAAACAATAATAATATTGTATGTAATTTTGATTGGCACACTGTTTGCTTCGGGCAATATGAGCAAGACAACATGTTTTTCAACTTTTGTATCATACTAGGAAATATACTTTATATATACATGTAAATTACGAAACACGGAACCTAAATTCCAGAGTTTATGTCTTACCTAAAGGCAACACAAAATATTGAAAAAGAAATTGCAATGAATAGAAATAAGCTCATAGTTCATGAACGAAAATGGAATGTTATCCAATTAAACTAACACTCATTTAGAGATACACGAACCTTCTGATTATACATACACATATTACAGTTAGGTATAACAGCATATACCGTAATAGTATTGTATCGTGATGTGTTGCTCAGTTATTATTCACTAAACCTATTTCACCATATCTCATTTTCAACTCTATTCTCTCATCTAAATAACATTCTTAAATAAATCCAACCTAACCATGTATGAACAATAATCTATAATTATTTACAATACATGTACTCATAGTTGATTGTAAACAAGGAGTGTAACCTATGAATTCATGTTGCTAAACTGCTTGTAACTCATTTATTGTTTGTATATGACTATGTATGGAAATAAAAAACTTAAAACTGATAAATAATTAAAAAATATCATGAAAATAGCCTGATACCACCGCACATCACTATCAGCAAAATAAATATTACTAAATGATTATATCTCTATAGCGGGCACTCGTAAATTTTAGAACTGGTGGAATAGTGACACAATTATAAACTCATTTAATTCCTGTAAAGAACATTTTGTGCCTACTGAGTGTGCATGTACCGTTAATTAAGCTTCTGGAGCATCTTGAAAAATGCCGGTCCGAAACCATTTTCATGCCGATCCAAGCCATTTTCATGTTGATCTGAGCCATTTTCATGCCAATCCGAATCATTTTCATACCGATTTGAACTATTTTCATTATGATCCAGACAATTTTCATACCGCTTCGAACCATATTTTATTCGAACCATTTTCATGCCGCTCCCAATTATTTCCATGCTGTTCCGACTTCTTGTACTTGATAACATTGTAGTAAAGACGCTTACTAGTGTCTCAGATGATGTCGCACGTTATATGACGTATTACATGTGAGTTTTAACTTGATATACTGCAGGGGCCCGTTTCACTAAACTTCGTACGACTAAAATGTTAGTAAGTGCAACATTATAATATTCTGTAAGTTTCACATTAACAATGTTTTCTGGTAAACAATTATTTGATTTACATTTATTGGGCATAGGCTGCATATGCAGCCTATGCTCAATAAATGTAAATCCATCAGTTTAATTTTACAGATGATCCTAAATTTGCACTTACGAACACTTTAGTCGTACAAAGTTTAGTGAAACGGCCCCCAGATGATCTACATGCATATCGACTAGTGCTGGTGATCATTTGAGACACATTAGCTTTTCATTTGGAAATAAATGCAAAGTGAAAGTGTTAAGATGACATTGTGTCATGTAACCTGCTTCGTATTGACCGAATACGTATTGATAACATATTGTTGTATCAAGTATTGACCTGATCCAGATTACAACAAATCTTAAGCGAAAACTGACGTTCAATTGGTCGGATGACATCACATGACGTTACTGAATGATGTCAGTGTAATGATGCAACGTAAGCAAGTCCGCGTTATATCCATAGATAATGACGTCATTTGTGGTCATGTTTTTAGCATAAAACGTTACCTGATAGGTACAATACCAGGCTACTGTCTTTTGATATCAAGTTTATCAGTCTCGACTCGAAAATGGTAGGAATACCTACGCGTTTCCTAGTCTTGCCTGATAAACTTGATGACAAAAGACACCAGCCTGGTATTCTCTATCGAGGTCACAGCTACTTTCCCGGACGTTCATTTGGTCGAACGGCGTCACATAGTGTTACGAAATGTTACGAAATGACAGCAATGTTTACATTAACAAGCCATTTCACCAAAAAACATTGTTAAATTTCTCAATTATTTAGGCATTGACCTGATACAAACATCCGGGTTACAACGAAGTGAAAACTGACGTTCCATTGGCCGGATGATGTCACGTGACGCTACTGAATGACGTCAGTGTAATGACGCAACGAAAACAATCCCGCGTTCTGTCCATGGATAACGATGTCATCTGCGGTTATTTTCGAACATAAAACGTTACCTGATAAATAGAATACAATGCTACTGTATTTTGTTATCAAGTTTATCATGCTCGGCTCGGAAACAGTAAGCCTCGGAATTCATACGCGCTTCTTAGCCTTGCCTGATAAACTTGATGACAAAAGACACCAGCCTGGTATTCTCTATCGAGGTCACAGCTACTTTCCCGGACGTTCATTTGGTCGAATGACGTCACATAACCAGAATACCAGTAGCCGATTTCATCAAAATTGCAAAGTATGTCAGGTATGTAAATCGATTGAAAACTAGAAATAGTAGAAGACAAGCATAAAGTGGCATTTTCTGAGTCACAAATGGGGCTTAACTCCATATGCTTTTAGGTTGAGTGAACATGTTTGTGTTACTAACTGCGGCACTTGATCGTAGTCAGGTATGTAACTTATGAATTAGATCAGTGGAAAATGTAGAACTAGCTCACTGTAAATGTCAAAGATAGGAATTACGGATCCGAACAAGGGGAATAATTACGTAAGGATTTGGTATGGCCCATTTGATCATGCCGCCTCGTGGACATCGTATACTCAACAAAACTAGAAACGTCCCTGTTTTATAGCCGGTGTAGCTCTGTCTATGTATGTACCACATGTTCAAAGTACATGTATTGTAAACCGTGGCGATGTTCAGAATACGATCGTGTAGAGTTTAGCCGATACACACGGTTTACATAGCGGCCAGTGACCGGAACGTTGATTTCCACTTTTTGCACGTGCACGCTATACTTGTCATCGATAAGGTGATTCAGTTCATGTCGTACCATTCATGCGATAGGGGCTATTCGGAAAATTAAAAAACTTTTTTAATTTTTCACTGTTTTCGATATGCCACGGCTTTCCGAAAACGAGCGAAATCAGGCAATTGGGATGCTTGCGGGTGGGATGGCCGCCAGGGCGGTCGCGCCTCGGTTTGGTTGCTGTCGGAAGACGATTGATCGTCTTGCAGCCCGGTACCAGCAGACTGGGGCTGTTCACGACCGGCAGCGACCTGGTAGGCCTCGTGTAACGACGGCTAGAGCCGATCGTTACATTACGTTGACGCACTTACGTCAACGTCGATTGGCAGCCACAGTCACTGCTAGGCGATACGGTGTCTCAGGGCAGACCATTCGCAACCGGTTACGTCGTAACGCCCAACCAATCCGGGCACGCCGCCCGTACACTGGTCAGATAATGACCCAACGTCACCGTGCTGCCAGACTGTTATGGGCGCGACGTCATCTGAACTGGAGAAGGGCTGACTGGAACCGAGTTTTGTTCACCGATGAATCTCGGTTCACAGTTAGTCATGCTGACGGAAGATTACGGGTATACAGGTGTAAAAATGAAAGATTCACCGATTGTTGCATTGTTGAGAAGAACAGGTTTGGGGGAGGGAGCGTAATGGTCTGGGGTGGGAACATGGGAAACCGGAAGACAGATTTGGTTGTTGTACAGGGCAACATCAATGCACAACGTTATGTTGCAGATGTGCTAAATGCACATGCCTTACCATTTATCCGTCAGCATGGTCCTGGTGTGACATTGATGCACGACAATGCCCGCCCTCACGTAGCCAGGGTCACCACTCAATACTTACTGCAGAACAACGTCGACGTCATGCCATGGCCCGCGGTCTCCCCGGATCTCAATCCCATTGAGCACATATGGGATGAGCTGGGCCGCAAAGCACGAGCTAACCATCAGATTGACAATGTTCGCGATCTTACACGGGCGTTACAACGGGAATGGAGGAATTTGCCCAACGCACTGGTATTGCGTTACGTCACGTCGATGCGGCGTAGGATCATTGCATGCATTCATGCAAATGGTGGCCACACTCGGTACTAACGAGATTTACTGAATTTGCCACATTACTTATTGAAATTCCATCTCTAAACATTAAGTAACACATTTCTGAGTTTTTGTGATTTTTGATTTTGACCCCTACCGCCCTTGGCCGGTTATCTCTCGAATATTTAACAAGATATCCAAATGCAATTTATTGGCTTTGATACAGAAATGAATGAACTTGTTTTTCCATTTTGATTTTTAAAAGTAACCCTTTTGGTTTTTGATGAATCTTTCCTTAAACATGGAGGGACGTTTCTAGTTTTGCTCAGTATACATGATTATGTTAGATGGTATGGTGGTCGCCATATCGGATAAGTGGGTTTCCTTCGCGTACTCCGGTTTCCTCCCACATTAATGACCGCCCTTAAGTCTTCATCTGTGCCAACGAAAGCATTTGTATAAGTTCTGTCGCGCTTGTTTGTAATCGTTGTAAAATAAATACAGTCGAACCCCTCTAAACCGGACACAGAGGACGGTTAGCTGTGCTTATTTTGTATATATTTCGTTGCTAGTTTACCTTCAATAATAATATATGTCCACAACCGCAAAGCAACAACGCGTGTCTTGAAGTAGTCATCCGTCTGTTTTACAGTGCAACCTCTGAAAACCGGACACCCTGAGGACCTCCCAGGGTGTCCGGTTTACAGAGGTTACACTGTATAGTTTAAATAATGATTAAATGTATGTATAGAACGTGTAGTTCCGTGTTGCATGTTAGATAATCAAAGAGAAAGGTGCTAAATGACGGGAACATGGCATAGAGGCAACCTCCGTGTATTCTGATATTGTTGGCGGCCATTTTGGATTTCTGGGCCGTTATAGGAAAACTCTGAACAACCAGGTGCCTGGTAAATGACCACTATTGATTTAAATATTTTGTTACTGGTCAAGGATAACTCCGGACAGTGAGTTGTATTTATTACTGTTTGGTCAGTGTGTTTTGGACGTTTGTGAGGTCTGGATGTGTTTGATTCTGACAGCTGTGATCAGCGAAATACACCCTGTCGTGTTGGATTACTGCAAGAACATGGAATATGATCAGGTAGTGGTGGCATTTGAGTGGCTATGACGTCACTGTTGAATGGATTTTAGTGGATTTGACAAAGTGACTCTGGTGTGATGAGGACCTGATTTAATCAAAATTGCAAAGTATACTTATCTAGCAAAGTATACTTTGAGGGAGTAATCATTTATTTTTCCCGAAATGCATTATTTCATATAGAACTAACCGTTGCATATATTTGATAATTAAAAGTATGCCGAATTATTATACTGAATTTATTACATTATCACAGCCAAAATGGCTGTGATAATGTAATAAATTCAGTGTAATAAAAATTAATAAATTTATCCTTTGAAAAATTCTCCCTCAAAGTACATGTATACTTTGCTCGATAAGAATACTTTGCCATGTTGGTGAAATAGGCTACATATCATGTTATTCTAATTTCAGATCTGTCTATATGCATTATGTTTACGTAAATATTCAGTTCTGATTGTGGCATCCCGCTCCCCCACCACACATACAGGTGTAATGTGGGATTCGACCCCGATAATCCGGCCGAAGATGACCTTAGCTGTTGACAGGCCGCTAAACAACATTACAAACCATTAACACATGGTTGTTTTTTAACTGAATTGTACTAGCTCAGGCTCAGCCTAGCACAATGCTTTACTGCGAGTTGGAATTACCAATTTATTAATTCAGGTGGTTGTGATTGCCAATAGATGTTCAGAAACGTTGATATCTGGGCAAAATTAAATAGGATATTCAGTATAATACTAATACTATAGTACTTATACAGTAATGACAGTATTTGTAACATGTACATGTGCCGCCATTTTGAATGCAGATTCTACAAAATTGTATTTAATATAGTTTACACCTGCCTGTAAATGAAACGAGTCTTGTGCCTTTGTACCTAAAGCACCTCGCGTCACTATCAGTAAACTAACTATTACTACATGTAAATGATTATATCTATATAGCGGGCACTTGTAATTTTTAGAACTGGTGGAATAGTGACACAATTATACACTCATTTAATTTCTATAAAGAACATTTTGTGCATACTCAGTGGGCATGTACCTTTAATAAGATGTGCGAGTTTTCATGAATTATCTTTACAGAAACGGTGATATTTTCAGTAAATGACGTCGAAAGGTGAGGAACGGTGTCCTGCATATGCACGGAGTATTTCGTCAACTTTCAGCGTCATTTACGGAAAATATCGCACATGTTGTAAATATTGTTCGTGAGATAACGCACATCTTCGTATGCGCTTTACACCACCTCCTGCGTTAATCTTGTCCAGCTGTCAACGTTTCTCAACATCTATTGGCAATGCCAACTCGCAATCAAGCAGCTTGATTGGATGAGCCTGAGCTGCAGCTCAGGCTCAGCCAATCAAGCTGCCTGCTTTCAAGCACAACATCCAAACATTTTGTCATAAAGAAATCGACAACATTGGAAAGCTTAGCGCAGACGGTGGTGTACATGTATATAAATAAATCGATAAAGAAGAACGAAATTCTGGTAATTGCGTAAAATCGACGAACTTTCTCTTGGCTAAGTGAAAGGAACATTTTTAAGTAAATACTAAATTACGTGTCATTCAAAAGAGATTAACTGTCATAAAAACTAGGATGATAAAAGATAGATATAAAATATCGCTTAATCGATGCGTCGGATTAGCTGTACGTCTAGTTCTGACAAAACGGGACTTAGTACTTTGCGACTAATGCAGATTCGGAGCACCAGTGCTGAACAAACATAATTTGTGGCTATGACTAGAGAAATGGAACTTGTGAGATTTGTGACCAATATAGCACCTGATCACATGACACACTTATGTAGCCATGATAACGATCTATATTGCTTGTTAGAAACACAGCGAGTTTTCCTTAATTGACAGAATGGCGAACAGTGCGGATCCTTATTAGACAGACAAAAGTCACCCTCCCCAAAATATTTTTTGACGAAATCTTATTGCGAAAAAAAGGTTTTCCTGTATGGGTAATTAGCATGGGGGTTAAAAATAAATTGAATTAAAACATATTTTTAATTGTGGACCGACTTTCAAAGTCTAACTTTTGTTTTCTTAGTTACTTTATTTCCAAGTTATCGGCTAGCCAGGTTTCAGGGTAAATTTCCATTTTTTTCCCTTTTTCTACGCTCCTGGTCAGCCTCCTCCTTTTTGCCCGTGTTAAATTACTATAGGAAAATCTTTTTTTCGCAATAAAATCAATAGTTGATGGAATTTCGTCAAATATTTGATGGCATTTCATCATATACAAAAATAGGGAGGGTAACCTTTTTTGTTATTGATGAAAAAGTACTTGTATTTAAATATTTTTTAGATTTAATATGCTTAGTAGCCAAAAGTTCGTCGGCAGCAAAACGTGGAACAGACAATAGTTTGTCGTAAATAGACAACATGTGAAGCTGGTTCACTTATATCACGCCGAAAGTTGGCGAGATCTCCTGACCTCATTTGATACGAAAACACCGCCCACCGCCGATTTTCTTCACCTTATTTGGCGGAAAATATTAGACTTTCTAACTCATTCTCGGCAACAGTATTTTGCAAACTAAAATCAAATTGAATTAAATCCGACAAGTCATGTTATTCCATGGTGTGCCAACGATTACGTGCCCGAACTGTCGTCGTGTTGTGAATTAGGATACATAATCAAGCGACATATTTCCCACGTTTTCACTGGTGACGATACTGAACCAATAACAAGTATCCTAACATGATTAAGTAGTGCGTTCTTGATTCTTAATACGGATAAATGAGGGCATTATATTTAAAGGTACATGTCCACTTAGTAGGCACAAACTGTTCTTTATTTGAATTAAATAAGTGTATAATTCGGTAAAGAGAACACCCGTAATTGCACCCTCTTTTATTACAGTCAAAATAAAGTTATTTGAAAATTTGAAGAGAGTCTCGACTAATGTACATGCACCAAACATGCACTCAAATATATTTAGTCCATATAAACGACTGCATAATTTGTAGTTCAAAAGGTTTACATGAGGTCACGTTTGACGCCTCACAACGTGACGCCAAAACGCGGGAAGCACATCAGTGTGTAACTAAGCATACGCACAGCACAATTCTTCTGCTTACAATCTCAACATATATGCATATATATCCGCTGTGAAGTGTAATAAATAGGTTATTCCATCGCACATGTTTGAATAGCGGAAATAATATACTCGTGTCCGTCGGCTTCCGTGCAAACAACTCGTTCGCTACGCTCACTTTTGCTTACGCGGAAGCCGACGCATACTCGTGTATTATTTCCCGCTATTCAAAATGTACGATGGAATATCCTCTATTTATTTTGCCCGAAACTGTCTCAGATGATGTGTCTGATATAAAGAACATGTTGTGCTACTGAGTGG
This sequence comes from Conchocele bisecta, assembly GCA_029237695.1. Taxonomy (NCBI): domain Eukaryota; kingdom Metazoa; phylum Mollusca; class Bivalvia; order Lucinida; family Thyasiridae; genus Conchocele; species Conchocele bisecta. Next base: position 93,783,259 of record CM055275.1, on the reverse strand, counting down.
GCATGCACCTTTCAAGGTACTGTGTCTCAGATGATGTCTCGGATATCCACTATCTGGTTTTTCGATTCATGCGCAGTAAATCACGTATATCTATCAATCGCACAATTTTATTTGATGAAATCGTTACATGCGTTACATTGGAACCTTTCTAAACCAGACACTCTGGGAGGTCTCCAGGGTGTCCGGTTTCGAGATGCTTCACTGTAATTAAGTAGTCACTAAACAGTGTTTGTCATTTTGAGTCATGAACAGACACGGCAATGAAATAAATGACAGTGAAACCCATGTAAATAAATTGTAGACTTGGATCAGACTGCGCTGTCTGATCAGTCTGCGTTGATTCACAGGCTAATCTGGATCATAATTCCAGCACAAAAATATTTACACAATTCCCTAACATTTGATTGGCCCGTTGCAAGTCTCTGTCCAAAATTTATATCCCAGTAAACCCCCACGCAACTACTTTCTACAGGTGCGCTGTCAGTGCTGTCAATGTAAAGAAATGGCTGCCGTCTGTCAAAATAAACACATTTTCTTGATGAATTTATTTCAAATGCTGGAATTATAAGGAATGAATGGCCTTTTTGTGAATTTATCGGGGTATAAACTTGAAAAAGTCGCGGGAAGACTTTTCCAAGTTTATATCCCCGATAAATTCCACAGAAAGGCCATTCATTCCTATAACAACCACAAACACTTAGTACGCGTGTCCGTATTTGTTGCATTCGTGAGGTGTGCACTATAAACTTGGCCGGGATCTGATAAAATCGGGCTTATTTCAGTTAAAAGTACATGCCCACTCAATAGGCACAAACTATTCTTTATATCAGAGACATCATCTGATACATTTTCTGACAAAATAACCATTCATTCACCATTACCCGATGTACTGATTGACATTATTATACATTTTATATCACACGTAAATGTTCACACTGATATCAGGGGCGATAACCGTGTTTCCTTAAAATGTCAACTGACTTTACAAACTATTCTCTGTATTTATGTTTTGATGTACAGTGATCATACTTTATAATCTGTCTAAAATATTATTTTGTTCAGGCGACGCATGTAATTAGTATAAATAATTAAAATATATCATGCCTCATTTGCATATGAAAGTAGCCTGATGCCACCGCGCATCACTATCAGTAAACTAAATATTAATAAATGATTATATATGTATAGCGGGAACTCGTAATTTCAAGAACTGGTGGAATAGTGACACAATTATACATTTATTTAATTCCTATAAAGGACATGTTGTGCCTACTGAGTGGGCATGTACCATTAAGGCCATTACACTGTATTATTACACTATGCTATTACACTGTTTTATTATACTGTGTTATTACACTGTTTTATTGCACTGTCAAAAGCTGTTTTATGCAATGAACTAGTGTAATATGTGGCTGTTACTGGAGAAGTGGCTTATGTGATTTGTGATCAGTGTAGCTCCTGATCAGACAGGCAGGACACTCATGCAGCCTGCTAACCATATTTATGATGTGACTTGGAATCGTGACGAGTGTTCATTGATGGAATGGCGGATAGTGTAGATCATGATCAGTCTGTGCGGATGCACAGGCTGATCTGGATCTGCACTGATCACAAAACCCACAATTCATTTCTCCAGTCACAGCCACATAGTTACAGAACTTTGCAATGAATGATGTTTTGCTTATGCTTACATTCGTGTTGATTTAATATTTATTATTATAGGTTATTTGAATTGTATGTGGATATATGCACGAGTTCCGCAGCAGGTGGTATTGCGCGACTTTAGGAGCACAATATCGATGCGCGGCGGAACGAGTGGCATATATCCACATACAAATCAAATTACCTGTTTATTATGTACGTACATCATTCGCAATTTACAAGCGCTTCAAAGAAATATACAAAATATAAACAAAATAAATATATCAGTGGTTATTTTGCGATGTGAAGCGTAGTTCCGGTGTCACATGAGATTTTCACCCGCGCGATATTTTCACCCGTGGGTGAAAACAATGCCATGAGATTTTCACCCCCCCTATGAGATTTTCACCCGCCCTCCAATATTTTTGTCAAATGTTGTTGTTGCTGTGTTGCTTCTATCTTATGGTTTGTGAGAGTCATATGACCTTTATATATGGTGGTGACAAAATTGAAAGAGTTGCAGGGGGGGGGGGGGGGGGGGGTGGGGTGAAAATCTCATGGCCATGATATTTTCACCTGCGGGTGAAGATATCATGGCCTTGAGATTTTCACCCCTCCCCCTAATTGTCTTAAACAACATATCCATTGACATAGCTTTGGCAACTTTGGCTTTTAGTATGCGAGAGTTCAATCAGGTTATACCCATTATAAAAGTAGTAGGATTAGTGCTAGCCTTTAGGGATGATATCACTTTTTTGGTTCGATAAAACTATGTATCGACTGCACAAAAAGGCGATAATTGTATAATATGGCTAATGTTGTTACTGTATAGCTCATGGTATATGGTATGGGAGAGAAATATGACTATTTCAAATGGTCACAAAATTGAATGAGTTACTGGTGGGGGTGGGGGGGGGGGGGGGGGGGGGTTTTAAGATCTCATAGCCATCATACTCGCGGTGAAGATATATTATATAATGAGTACAATTCCCCACTAGTGCACACTCAGTCAATTGAAAGTTGTGCTATGTCAATGGATATGTTGTTTAAGACAATTAGGGGGGGGGGGTGAAAATCCTCTCATGGCCATGATCTTCACCCGCGGGTGAAAATATCATTGCTATGATATTTTCACCCCCTCCCCCCCTCCCCAGCAACTCTTTCAAATGTGCCACCATCATATTTGAAATAGTCATATTTCTCTCCCATACCATGAGATAGAAGCAATACAGCAACAACATTAGTCATATTCCATGATATACAAGGAAAAAATCAAAAATCAAAAGCGACAAATTTTAAGATGAATGGTAGGTGCAACTGTTAATTCTTTATATAATGAGTACAATTCCCCACTACTGCACACTCAGTCAATTGAAAGTTGTGCTATATCAATGGATATGTTGTTTAAGACAATTTAGGGGGGGGGTGGGGGAATGAAAATCTTCATGGCCAATGATATCTTAACCCGAGGGGTGAAAATATCATTGCTATGGATATTTTCACACCCCAGCACTCTTTCAAAATTTGCCACCTCATATTTGAAATAGTCATTTATTTCTCTCCCATACCATGAGATAGAAGCAATACAGCAACAACATTAGTCATATTCCATGATATACAAGGAAAAAATCAAAAACGACAAATTTTAAGATGAATGGTAGGTGCAACTGTTAATTCTTTATATAATGAGTACAATTCCCCACTAATGCACACTCAGTCAATTGAAAGTTGTGCTATGTCAATGGATATGTTGTTTAAGAGAGTTGTGAAAATCTCATGGCCATGATATCTTCACCCGCGGGTGAAAATATCATGGCCATGAGATTTTCACCCCCCCCCCCCTCCCCCCCCCCCCCCTTAATTGTCTTAAACAACATATCCATTGACATAGCACAACTTTAAAATTTTCAAATTTGCCACCATCATATTTGAAATATTCATATTTCTCAAGCAATACAGCAACAACATTAGTCATATTCCATGATATACAAGGAAAAAATCAAAAATAAAAAGCGACAAATTTTAAGGTGAATGGTAGGTGCAACTATTAATTCTTTATATAATGAGTACAATTCCCCACTACTGCACACTCAGTCAATTGAAAGTTGTGCTATGTCGATAGATATGTTGTTTAAGACAATTAGGGGGGGGGGGTGGGGGTGAAAATCTCATGGCCATGATATCTTCACCCGCGGGTGAAAATATCATGGCCATGAGATTTTCACCCCCCCCCCCCCCCCTCGCAACTCTTTCAATTTTGTCACCACCATATATAAAATAGTCATATGACTCTCACATACCATAAGATAGAAGCAACACAGCAACAACAACATTTGACAAAAATATTGGGGGTGGGTGAAAATCTCATAGGGGGGGGGGGGGTGAGAATCTCATGGCATTTTTTTCACCCGCGGGTGAAAAAATAGGCGGGTGAAAATATCATATGACACCGGCACTAACCAATATAAACGCACGAGACGTCAATATTGACAATTATTGACGTTTTGCGTTGCATTGTGTTTCAATGGGAAACGAAAATACGTATATAATAAAAAATAAAATATTACTTCACTCATGGACATAACCTCGTTTCTTATGAAATTAGTAAAATAATTTGTAATACATGTCCTATTAAATCACTACTCATGAAACATCCTCCATTCGTTACGCTAAGGAATTCGGCATAGCCTCGCTTCTTATGAAATCGATCATGTGGTAACATGAATATCATATTAAACCATCGCTCATTTAAGATATAGAGGATTTTACGTGAGTGATGATTTAATATGATGTTTATTAAACGAGTTTACTGATTTCATAAGAAACTCGGCATAGCCGAGTTTCTTATGAACTCAGTAAACCTGTTTAATAAATACCATATTAAATCATCACAAATGCTAGATTATATTTATTGCATGAGTACATCATCATACATTGAAGTTCTACAGGCCACCAAACCTGTTTCCTAATGTGCATGTTTATTACACCAGTGCAATATGATATTTGTTTACACTGCGTTAAATACGCTGCAGATGCCCATTTTATGTAATAAAATTGATTGTTATATTGTTCGGTGAAATAAGTGGTGTATTCTGGCTGATTATAAACTCCACAGTGTAATACAACAGTGAAATAAAACAGTGTAATAACACAGTGTAATGAAACAGTGTAATTACATAGTGTAATAACACAGTGTGATAATAACACAATGTAATAACACAGTGTAATAACACAGTGTAATTGAGACAATCATAGTAAATAAGCAAATGGGCCCGCTACAGAAAACATGTTAGATAATCAATACATCTTCAAATTATAATTATCAAGGTGTATGATCACGTGGTACTGACAACAACAACAAGTACCGATTCAAAGTACGTATTATTGTATAGTGTCCTTATTACGTAACGGATTTTGATGAAATATGGCGCATCAAACGCGTCTTGTTAAGCTGCATTTGGTGTCTCTGTATTTTCGACCAAACTTTTGTCGTTTTTGCGAAGAATCGATTTCCGTGTCTCCGACACGGAAATCGATTCTTCGCAGAAACGACATAAGTCTGTGCCAAACTCCCAAGACCACCAAATGCAGCTCACGAAGACGCGTTTGCTGCGTCATATTTCATCAAATTCCGTTGCATAGTAAGGAAAATATCAAATAATACTTACATTGGAGTGGGCGACGTTGTTGTTGTTGTAACCACGTGATCATGCACCTAGATGATGTTCGATACAATAAATATAATCTAACATTTGTGTTTATGTTAATAAGAATAGCACCGTTGCTTATGAAATCAGTAAACTCATTTAATACATACAAATGTAGCATATTAAAGGTACATGCCCACTCAGTAGGCACAACATATTCTGTATAGGAATTAAATAAGTGTAGCCGACGAGACGCTGCCAAACATGTCGATGACAAAGGCCGACATTCCCGACATCGCCAGCCAAGTGCAGACTTTACTCTTACCAGAGCTAAAACGTGGGTTAAAGGACGAGCTGGGTGACTTTTTCGCATCAGAACTGAGCAGACTCCGAGAATCCCTCGATGCCGTCCTCCATGATAACTCAACTTTGAAGCGGACAATCGCCGGCCTGGAGCCCCTGAAGGACGAAGTCGCCACGCTGCGAAACGAGAACGCCGCGTTGAAAGACAGCTTGGAGAACCTGGAAATCTCCATCGATAGACAGGAGCAGTACTCCAGGCGAGACTGCCTTCGCATCAACGGGGTACTGGGTGACACGGGCGACTTCAACGAAAATACGGACGCCAAACTCCTCCAGATGGCTGAAGCGGCGAACATTCCACTACAACACTTGGATATTGACAAATCTCACCGACTTGGAAAATTCCGACCGGAGTTAAGTTGCAACAGGACCATATAGTGAAGTTCACAAACTCCAAAGCGAGAGACAGAGTGTTGGATGGGCGCAAATCGGTAGGAGGAATTTACATAAACGAGGATCTTTCGCGCTACCGACAAAATCTCGCATTCGAATCGCGCAAACTAGTTCGAGAGAAAAAACTTGAACAGTCATGGCTCGGGCGCGGTGGAGTGATTTTTGGAAAGTTTCCCGGTGGAGATAGGTTCCAGATCACATCGAAACGGGACATTGAGGCTGTAAAGCAGGCAATATGCCACGCCGACCACCCACGTAAGCGGCAACACTTTACGTAACTACATGTACATATTCTACTTCCGCATATTTCATACGTGCTCTGTGAACACGAACTGACGTGTATATGTGCTCAAAGCCAATTAACCTAGCCTTAAATTAGACTCACAGTTAGCCCATTGTCCATCAGCTGACCACTGTCTATCCATTGTTTACTTGCTGGCTGCTATATAACCTGATCACATCAGTACAAACAATACGGCAACTACCGAGTGTATTTACTCAATACCGTATATAGCTATAACAATGTATGCACTGACCATGCATGACGATACCCATTCACTAAGTTCATTCGACATTATCGACTGTGTATGCCCTGATGTGACTGCGAATTTGCCCAGTAGCACCTGAGCCGACCAGTCCATAACCTCTTACGAGCAAACTGGCGATGTCAGCCAATTCATGCCTGTCCATTAATTAGCCTTCTACTAGCTGTCATCAAGTAATGTTGATCAGGTCGCGCAGTCAGCATCTACACTGTGGTCTATACCTGATCTTAGCAGAACAATATGTACTCGAATCATTTATCTCGACACTTAACGATAAACATATCTTGGGACTGTGTAGAGCCGGCTCAGACAGTGCGGACTTGCAAACTGATCATGCACTACAACGACCACGTTATGCACAGGCTGAATACGTGATACTAGTCCAACCCGTTGGCCCGGCCATAACAGATTATACATGTCGACAGACCGTGAACACCAATAATCAATCACATGCAACCATGTACATATTTATGTGAATAACTATCGAAATACGTTGTATATGATATATAACAATTGTAAATAACTATTGATGTCCATGAGTATATGTCTTGTAAATAATCGACATCCATGATGCACATAGTTTTGTAAATAACCATTGACGTCCATCCGTTGACTATTGACGATCTGGGACTACACTGGTCACACATGACTTGGAGGACCTTATGCCAGCCATTTGTAGAAACATTGATATGTATATATACTATTTGAGAACTTACATCATTGAGAATATACGAATTCCATTAGTCCTGCACACTCATACAACGCGACCACATTCCAAACATTTTGCTAGCATTGTTTTCGACATATCAGTAACGGAACGATGAACTGCGTAAGCCCTGATCAGACTGCGCGAATGCGCCGGCTGATCTGGGACTACACAGTCCACACACGATCTGGGGGACCTTATGCCAGCCATTTGTAAAAATATTGACATGTATATATACTGGTTGTTATCGCATTTATGTAATGTTTGTATCATTGAAAATATACGAATTCCATTAGTCATGCACACTCATACAGCGTGACCAGATTCCAAACATTTTGCTACCATCGATTTCGACATACATCAGTAACTGAACGATGAACTGCGTAAGCCTGATCAGACTGCGCGAATGCGCGGGCTGATCTGGGACTACACAGTTCACACATGCTTTGTGGACCTTATCTCAGCCATTTGTAGAAATATTGACATGTATATATACTGGTTGTTAGCGCATTTATGTAATATTTGTATCATTGAAAATATACGAATTCCATTAGTCATGCACACTCATACAGCGTGACCAGATACCAAACATTTTGCTACATCGATTTCGACATACATCAGTAACTGAACGACGAACTGCGTAAGCCCTGATCAGACTGCGCGAATGCGCGGGCTGATCTGGGACTACACAAGGTCACACATAACTTGGGAACCTTATCTCAACGATTTGTAGAAATATTTACATGTATATATACTAGTTGTTAGCGCATTTATGTAATTAAATGTGTATATCAAAGAGAACATCCAAATACCATTAGTCCTGCACACTCATACAGCGTGACCACATTCCAAACATTTAGCTGCCATCGTTTTCGACATATCAGTAACTGAATGATGAACTGCGTAAGCCCTGACCAGACTGCGCGGAATGCGCGGGCTGATCTGGGACTACACAGTTCACACATGCTTTGTGGACCTTATCAGCCATTTGTAGAAATATTGACATGTATATATATGGTTGTTAGCGTATTTATGTAATATTTTTATCATTGAAAATATACGAATTCCATTAGTCATGCACACTCATACAGCGTGACCAGATTCCAAACATTTAGCTACCATCGTTTTCGACATACATCAGTAACTGAACGATGAACTGCGTAAGCCCTGATCAGACTGCGCGAATGCGCGGGCTGATCTGGGACTACACAGGTCACACATAACTTGGGGACCTTATCTCAACGATTTGTAGAAATATTGACATGTATACATACTAGTTGGTAGCGCATTTATGTAATGATTATATCAATGAGAACATCCGAATTCCATTAGTCCTGCACACTCATACAGCGTGACCACATTCCAAACATTTAGCTACCATCGTTTTCGACATATCAGTAACTGAATGATGAACTGCGCAAGCCCTGATCAGACTGCGCGATGCGCGGGCTGATCTGGGACTACACAGTTCACACATGCTTTGTGGACCTTATCTCAGCCATTTGTAGAATTATTGACATGTATATAAACTAGTTGTTAGCGCATCAATGTAATGCTTGTATCAATAAGAATAACCAATTCCATTAGTCCTGCACACTCATACAGCGTGACCACATTCCTAACATTTTGCTAGCATTGTTTTCGACATATCCGTATTGGAACGATGAACTGCGTAAGCCCTGTTCAGACTGCGCGAATGCGCCGGCTGACCTGGGACTACGCAGTTTACACATGCTTTGGGGGACCTTATCTCAGCCATTTGTAGACATATTGACATGTACATATACTAGTTGTTAGCGAATCAACTGCGTAGGCTCTGATCAGACTGCGCGAAAGCGCATGCTCATCTGGGACTACACAGTTCACACATGACTTGGGGAAATTTTCTTATTCAAGCGTGAACATGAGATTAATCATGTCTCCCCCCATACAGCAGCTCATTTTAGGTGACAATTAATGTTATCTGTTTGGTTGTATATGCCTGCACACTGTTACCCATCTTACTCCACCATCCATGTATTTGTTCTTAGCAAGATAGTATGTGAATGTAAACTATATGTCGATATTGGACGATCAATTTATCGTGCAGTCGTGGCGCTGTGTAGAGCCTGGCCAGACTACTCTCGCGCAGTCTGAGCGGACTCTACAGAGATCACACCTCACTTAAATTTCGATGTGGAAAAGTGTGAATGCATTAACTCATAACCAATATAGAACTGGACCAGCAAGTATAGTCATGACACGAGCCTATCTGTCCCGACGTAACCACAATTTGGAGTCGCTATCCATTGCCGGTGCGTGGAAAGGTGAATTTTGTTAGTCCCGTTTTCCTCATGAACAGTATAGATTCGGACAATCATTTGCTTAACGTGCACAACGAGCCGTCTCATATGAATATGCATAGAAGGACATGTGCGGAATAGTATTGGTCGTGTCTCATCCCGAGATAGTGTGCACAATCTCGCAGTCCGATCCTGATCTATTCTACCACTTGCATGACTAATTACTAATGAGCTACTAAGCGAATAGCGCTGGCCCCGGTCAAACAATACGGACGTGCATTGCACGGCTGACCTGGGACAATAGAGTTGTCAATCTAGTGATGACCCCATTTTCCCGTGGTGAGACACAACTATTCATACAATAATATTCATGTGTGTGTTCAGTAAGTCTGTGGACACTTGTTTCGTGTCAGCCATGTACAGCAAGCGAACAGTTATATATTGATATTGACGCATTCCTATTATTATTTTTGTGTGCTATTCGTAAATACTAATCACCATTCAACATGTATCACCGTCAATCCATGCATTATTGTGACAATGAACATTTCATGATGAGTAAATCAGTGCGTGCCTGGTGTAAGTCGTTGAGCTGATGCATGCATGTCCCAACATAACTTCGTTCACTCAACAAAATATTACTATTGGTAGGGGAGAAACATTGACTCACTCAGCTTAGCCTGCTTATATCATCAGATCACAACAGCGTGATTTTAAATCACATGCCCATCAACCAATGGCTACATATCTTCACATATCTACACTCATAAGGCGCTCATGTTTCGCTTTCGATGAGTGCCTCATGTGTTATAGCAAACTGCTCGTCGCGGTTCCCGACTTTTCTCTCTCCAAATAATACTGGAGGGGGATTCCTACGGGACGACCGACTAAAATACATATGTACACGGTATGGCGTGTCGTCTTGAAATGTATGACACGATCATGAGGTTGAGCTGACCAACTATTCCATGTCACAGCAAAACCCTTACTATTACGCGTAAGCAAGTTCACTTGAAGTAATGTAATATTACTAATTACGAGTATGACTACAACGGGAATACAGGCATCTGCTCCGCGGTTCTTACACCGACCACTCAGCGCCATTGTAACCATTATAAGTATGAGTACGCACCCAAAACCCATTATGTCTGCAGTTTTATGCTTGAAACTAGTGACTTATTTACTATTGAGTTATTTTTTCTGACCCACTTCCTTTCAATATATTGTGGAATGGACACTAACACAATTTCATAATCGCATAAGACTAACACCATGAAGTCGAACAACTCCTCACTATGTTGTTACATGTTTTCTTTTTTCAATAACTCTCATGTTGAGATTATTATTATCCCAACATATCTGGTGACTGCTGATTCGGGGGGCTCTGTTATGTTGTTGTTGCATGCGTCTATGCTGCGGGGTGTCGATGTCTGTCGTGCTGCTGTCGTTGTGCCCCGGGCGGACTCGGGATAGTAAGTATACTGACCACATTTAAACCTAAGCTGACCTCCCCGAGATTGCCCTGGGCTCGCGGCGATAGTGGTGCGACAGGCGCGCGATGGCAATATAGACGGCTTTATCCGAAACCATTTATCTGGCTCATATTGACCACCATACTTCTTCGCGGAATAGCACAATCAACCGTAAATGTACTTAGCATAAAACACGCACTTGAATCTACCACAAACCTGTGTCGCTTGACACAATTAACAAACCATAGGTGTACACCAAACCAGATAAAACTCGAACGCAACAAAACATTTACACGTCAAACATTAGCCATATTTATATCGGTTACTGCCCTATCTATACTCGCATTCATCTTGCAGGGGACAACCTTAACATCACTTACTAAACTACTCCTCATTTTAGCAGGTGATATACATCCAAACCCGGGACCAGCTCCAGATAACGACTCCTCCCTAAACGACTCAGCATCTTCATATTCCAAACTCATAAATAGTGGACTGAGCATAATGCACCTTAATATACAAAGCATAAAGCACAAAATCGACATATTAGAAGTAGAGGCTCAACCTTATGATATCTTAATATTCACCGAAACTTGGCTTACACCAGACACATTAAATACAGAACTGTGCATACCTAACTTTAATCCTCCTTTTCGGTGTGACAGAATAGGCAGAATTGGTGGCGGAGTAGCTATATACGTTCGGAATTCACTTTTATCTAAACAACGCAGCGATCTAAACTTAAACGGCATTGAATCAGTTTGGATCGAAGTAAACACTCACCAACGTAAACTATTAATTGGTGGCATATACAGGCCACCAGACTCGAATAATGCTCACTGGACGTTAATGGAAGAAAACATTGATCGTGCATTTAACGAAACGTGTGACAATATCCTGATAGCAGGCGATTTTAATATTAACACACTTAACTCAAAATCTAACAAAATTAACAGGCTCATATCTTCGTATAATGCCGAGCAGTTAATTACTTTACCAACACACTACACGGAGCACTCATCATCCTCATCGACCTAATGTTCATAAAATCACACAGACCAGATTCTCACCAGCTTTGTCGCGGATCCATTTATACCAGATCTTGTCCGATTTCATTGCCCAATCGTTTGTGTAATGAAATGTAATAAGCCCAAAATATCAATCTATAAGAGACGAATTTGGCTTTATGACCGAGGAGATTTTAACGCTTATAGAGATATACTAAAAAATCATAACTGGGCTAACTTAATTCAACCTGACGATATTGAAACAACGATAAAGTCATTAACCGATATAATTACTGATGCTGCATCCAAATCTATACCAAATAAACTTGTAACTATTAGACCTAATGATATCCCATGGTTTAATAATAGCTTACGCCGACTAATAAAAAAACGACATAGACTCCACAAAAAAAGCAAAATCGTGTAAAACCGAAAGCGCCTGGGCCAACTTCAGAAAAATAAGAAACGAAGTGACAAGCCTCCTACGAAAGTGCAAATTAGAACATAAAAACAAATTGATAGAAACAATCAATACGAGTGACATTCTAGCAAAAACATGGTTTAAAATAGCCAAGCAACTAACAGACAAAGCCGGCTCATCCCCACAAATACCAATACTTATAGAAAATGGAACTGAAGCCAATTCTGACCTCGAAAAAACAGAGATGCTTAACGCCTACTTCTGTAAACAATCTTCTATTGATGACAGTAACCAAGTTTTACCACCTCTTACGTTACCCCAACACAACATATCTTCTATTCACATATCACAAAGAGATATATGTGACGCTATATCCCGTATCGACCCGTCCAAAGCATGTGGTCCAGACCTTATAAGTCCTCGCCTATTGAGAGAAGGTGCAAACGAGCTTTCATCACCTCTTTCTTTAATATTCAATATATCAATCAACTCCTCGCAATTTCCATGTTCATGGAAACTAGCTAACGTCATCCCAATATTCAAAAAGAATGATCCTTCAAATCCACAAAATTATCGGCCTATATCACTCTTAAGCTGTATCGGGAAGCTCATGGAACGCTGTATCCATAAGTATCTATATAATTATATAGTAAATAATAATATTCTCACACGATTCCAATCGGGGTTCGTCAAAGGAGACTCAACAGTAAACCAGTTACTATATGTATATAATGATATATGTAAGGCTTTGGATGACGGCAAAGAAGTTCGTGCAGTTTTTTGTGATATATCGAAAGCTTTTGATAGGGTCTGGCACCGTGGCCTTCTTTATAAGCTGTCTTCAGCAGGCATTACTGGCAATTTGCACCGATGGTTTACATCTTATCTATCTTCCAGGCAACAGAGAGTAGTTTACGCAAACTCTTCATCCCACTGGTCCACTATTAATGCCGGCGTTCCTCAAGGGTCTATCCTAGGCCCACTCCTCTTTTTACTTTATATAAATGATATAGTCACGGAAATCAAATCGAATTTTAAAAATTTTTGCCGATGACACGAGCTTATACATCATAGTCGACGACCCGAACACCTCCGCCATTTCTCTTAACGATGACCTCAAAACAATTAATCAGTGGTCGCGAGACTGGTTGGTCACGTTTAATCCATTAAAAACGGAAACAATGATATTTTCTCGAAAACAAAACAAACCGCAACACCCAGATCTTATCATGAACAATGTAACACTAAACCCCATTAGTGAACATACACACCTAGGTTTAACATTATCAGAAGATGGTAAATGGAAAACACACATTTCCCGCTGCATAAATAAAGCATGGCAACGAATTGGCATCCTACGTTCATTGAAATTCCTCCTAAATAGATCGGGTCTTGAACGTTTATACTTCTCATCCATTCGACCTCTCATAGAATACGGCGATGTCATTTGGGATAATTGCACTTGTGAACTGAAAAATGATTTGGACGCAATTCAAAATGAAGCCGCGCGAATAGTAACAGGAGCCACAAAACTATGCAGTATAGAACATTTATATCGCGACTTAAAATGGGAAACGCTAAGTACCAGAAGAAGAAAACATAAACTAATACAACTCTTTAAAATGAAAAATAATCTTACACCTAATTATCTACATACTCTTATACCGACTCAAGTACAAAATCGCTACGCCCTTCGCAACGCGGATGATATTCCACATATTCCTTGCCGCACTCAAATGTACAATAACTCATTTTTACCGTCTGCTATACGCGAATGGAACACATTACCTGCAGAAATTAGAAACTCACCTAGCCTATCCATCTTTAAGTATCGAATGAACAAAAATACATCTAAATCAACACAACTTTTTAACATAGGCAACAGGAGAGACCAAATATTGCACGCTCGCCTACGACTAGCTTGTAGCTCGCTCAACTACGACCTATACCGAAAATCAATAGTAGATTCCCCTTTATGTTCTTGTGGATCACAAGAGACTGTAGACCACTACCTAACAGCATGCACAAACTATGAACTACAGCGTCAACAATATTTAGCTGGGCTGGATTGTCCAGTAATTGCCGATAATCTTTTAAACGGAAATGAGCACCTTTCATTAGAGAAAAACAAACACGTGTTCCTACAAGTTCACAAATATATTACAGCAACTATGCGGTTCTAATCGTATTAACTATATTCATCATTATATGTCAGACCAAAAATGTATTGCTGGGAGGGGGGGGAATACTACGCATCGTCTTCATCATAAGTCGCGCCGGCAGCCCGAGTAGTAAGACGCATGGTACAGTCAGTTGACAGAGGTTATCCGATCAGCTCTCACCATCAAAATCACCACTCCTTTCCTCTCTTTTTTATTTCATTATATTATCTTTGTTCCTTCTCTAACACTACGTTTATAAACAATATAATCAGTCAAATTTGTATATTGCAATGCGCACTACATATGATTTGTATGTTACACTGTCTTATATCTTGTAGGGAGATGAATTCATATAAGCTTCTAGCTTGTTTTCAAATCCTTGTATTTTGTTATGTAACATGTATATTGTACATTTGCCAATAAAATATTGTTTAAACTAAATAAGTGTATGACTGTGTCACTGTTCCATCAGTTCTAAAAAGTACAAATGCCCGCTATACAGATCATTTAGTAATATTTATTTTACTGATAGTGACGCGCGGTGGTATCAGGCTATTTTCACATCCAAATGAGGTATGACATGTGTTAATTAGTTATACTAATTAAATGCGTCACCTGACAAAAATAATATTTCCGACAGATTATAAAGCATGATCACTGCACGTAAAAAAATAAATACAATGAATACATAGTAATGTCCGTTAACATTTTAAGGAAATACGGTTATCGCCCCTGATATCAGTGTGGAAATTTACGTCCGATATAAAATGCATAATAATGCCAATCAATACGCGGGGTAATGGTGAATGAATGTTTATTTTGCCAGAAAATGTCCCAGATGATGTCTCTGCTATAAAGGAAATGTTGTGCCTACTGAGTGGGCATGTACTTTTAAGAAGCAGGAGGGATATAAAACAAATCTGGTGATAAAGTGTTGCACGTGTTAATAGCGATATTGGTTGTTGGAATTTATTGCGCACCGCTAGCAAACGACTACAAATTGTAGGAAGGATTGACCCGTTTCACTAAACTTCGTACGACTAAAACATTCGTTAGTGCAAATTTAGGATCATCTAGCAATTTCAATTAATGGTTTTATATTTATTGAGCATAGGCTGCATATGCAGCAATTATTGGATTTACATGTATTGAACATAGGCTGCATATGCAGCCTATGCTCAATACATGTAAATCCAATAATTGTTTACAAGAAAACATTGTTAATGTGCAATTACAGACTTATCATAATTTTGCACCTTTAAATAATCACCAACGGTATGAATTATGGTTTGCAATACGCTGTGTTATTTATTACACGGCGAAATACCATTTTATAGTTTTCAGTGGCGGGCTCATTTGCATATTTTCTACACTAGTATTTTATGAGTTTTATTAAACTGTGTTAATACACTAAGAAAATCCAGCTTATGCAATAAATGATACTACTTTGACAGAATTGAAACTTTTTTTTTCCATGGAGGTTTAATAATTAATTAGCGAAAATGTTGTACTTGACATATAAACCGCTTTTAAGAAAATTAACCGTTTGAACCCTAATTATCTGGAATGGACTGTGATATGATAATTTTCCGACCAATCCAATCGTCACAAAATGATTTTCGGAGTGGTCCATTTATGAAAAGGAGGTGTTTATGATCTAAAGAATATGAAAATTACTTGCAAACAGTGTAGGTCCTGATGAGACGGCTCGTTACGAGCCGGCTCATCTGGATCTGCACTGTTTGCATAAACCGATATAGCGGGCTTTCGGGTTCAAAGGGTTACATGTAAGAAGTTTTAAACATTCTGAAAAGCGGTTTGTTTGTTAAGTACAATATTTTCGCTAATTATTAAACCTCATTGGAAAAAAGTTTCAATGTTGTTCAATAACAATTTTAAATACGTTTATTTTGAAATAAAATTGACAAATACAGGCAGCTGGTAGTGTAGAAAGTTTATATGACCGTTTATTTGTTGAAATTCAATTAATTCCGGCATTTCCAGTTTTGGAACCAGGTTTTTGTATTGCTACGGAGGTAATTATGCAACTAATGAGTTGGAACTGTCAGGGACAATGAAGTCATGAGTGAAAAACTTGAATTATTATGAATCTGAATTATTATACAAAGAGAATTATTATGCAAATAGCTCTACATTGAGATTGAATGGTCAATACATCTTTCAATGGCGACTGTGGGGCCAGCTGTACATTGGAAGTACCCAGCTCTACATCCACATTCATCCGAAATTTGAATGACTATAATCATGATAACCAGATTGAACTGAAAATACATGTTTAAGATGTTGATTATAGCGCCAGCTGTACATTTGGAAAGACACATAGAGAATAGTAGGTTATATAGTGTCGTGAATGGGAACAAATATCTGGCAAGGCTCAGGAAACGGGATGGGCGAGGCTCTGTCGAGCACATCCCGTTTCCGTGCCGCGCCAGATATGTTTTCCCATTCACGGCACTAACCTACTATTCTATTTATCTAGCGTTTCCTAGCCTTGCCTGATAAACTTGATATCAAAAGACACTAGCCTGGTATTCTCTATATACTTCATCTACACTATACATATACAGTCGAACCTCCCCGAAGGGACACCTCTCTACAACAACACCCTCTCTGTAACAGCCGCTATTTTATATCCCAAATGGATGATTTCCTCTATATCTAACCCTTAGACTGCTGAGCATGAAAATTGTCGTCTGATGTTGATTTTGCATTCTTTCTCAATACAAACATGTGTTGAAAGCACTTTAGAATCATTTCCAATGGAAATGATTCTAAAGTGCTTTCAACACATGTTTTTATTGAGAATTATTGAATAAAATCAATAAACATCAGACGATAAAATTTAATTCAGCATTAACCTCCCTACAACAGCCACCTCTCTATAACAGCCAATTTTGCGTCTTCCCAGGGGTGGCTGTTGTAGAGAGGTTGCACTGTATATGTTTTTATGCTATGTCATGCTGTTATCAATGACCTTTTGCACCACTTCTACACTTGGTTGACATACATTTAATGTCTGTTTCACGAAACCTGCCAAAATATCGAATCACCTGACTCGCAGTGGTTTGGTTGGCTAATGGAAAATGACGTCAGTCGCCATTAACCAACCAAACCACTGCGAGCACGCACGTGATTGAAATATTTTCAAAGATGGCGGCTAATGTTTATTGATCATGAGGAAGCGAACGTTATTGATTTAAAAAGCGAATTTAGGTTAGTGAGACACGTTTTTAGTGCAGTTATGTTACTATATTAGCAACTGTAAAATCTATGCCGAAAACCCACCCTATGCAGCGGTTTCGACACGTTGTAACACGTTGTATAGGCGAGTACAAAATATGACTTCGTGTGGATTTTTCTTTCCATGGTGACAAATGCCAGTTTTGTACCTTTCATAATTACATAATCATCAGACCCGGGCGCATTTGAATTGTTTTGTACATTGTTTTGAAATGTGTTTCATATATATACAAACAATAATTGACCATCCAAGATACTCTAGAATCACATGTGAGACTGAGCTGTGCTCTGGCAATGTAAAACAAAATCTGATTATTTTGTATATACAAACAATAATTGACCATCCAAGATACTCTAGAATCACATGTGAGACTGAGCTGTGCTCTGGCAATGTAAAACAAAATCTGATTATTTTGTTATTTCTCGATAAAATTATATGTTGTTACCACTCATTTGAACCGATTGAACGGTTCAAATGAGTGGTAACAACATATACTTTCAAACTGAAATAGAGAAAATAGGGGGGGGGGAACTGTCCAACTTTTCATTCTACTGTCTAGAGAGGTGGTTGTTGTAGAGAGGTGGTTGTTGAAGAGAGGTGGCCGTTCGGGAGATTCAACTGTATTATTATACCACGTGATTACATATAATAAAGAACATAGAATTAAAACCATAATGCATTACTGTAAATGAGACGGCTGCGAAAACATGTTAAGCAAGAAATACAATTTCAATGAATGATTCTGTGCTTATGCAAGTAACATATGTATAATGTAATATTTACACGTTATATGAATTCATAATGTAAACGACCATTCGACGTATTGTGTTTATATCCCAATACAATACACTAGACACACGTGACGTCGCGCGATGTTGTTGATTGGTTTGCAACGTCACTGTTCCAGAAATTGCGACAAAATGACGTAAACAAGATTAATGTTAATGCTAACGTCATATTTGGTTATTATGCCCCCGCCACCATTCGGTTAGGGGCATATAGTGAGGGGGCATATAGTGTTACTGGCGTCCGTACGTACGTCCGTACGTCCGTCCGTACGTGTGTACGTCCGTCCCGAAACCTTAACGCTCGGGTAAATTACTTATAATTTATGTTTCCTTGTTCGGATCTGCTTCACATTTCACACCCGCATTGCTCCAATGCTCCTCTACCGCCCTGTGACAAATCCACATTCGTCCCGCCCCCACTCAGCCCAGGGTCAAGGTCACAGACTTGGTGCGTTCGAAACAATAACGCTCGGGTAAATGGCTTATAATTTAAATTATCCTCGTTTTCTTTGGCTGCCAGCGGAGGCATTTCTAGTTTACAGTTTTGAAACTATCAGAAAATGCAGTGTAAATATAAGTCTTACTGGGGTGAACAATACATTTGATCTGTTTAAAGTTTGCGAGGAGTTCTTCGACTCCACGCACTTTAAACAGACCAGCTGTATTAAACACCCACGTAAACGCAACAGCCCATGGTTCTATTCCTTAAACATTTGTGTTTTGGGACATGACCATGACAAGTTATGCTTTCTGTCAAATCCCATGATTTATTAACCATTTCACCCCTAAGTAACTGAATGGGCTGCGATATGTTCGTTTTGCAACCAATCCAATCATCGCAAAATGATTTTCAGACTATTCCATTTATAAAAAGGGGGTATTTGTTTTTCTCAAAAACATGAAAATTACTTTCAAACAGGGCAGATCCTGATGAGAGGGCTCGTTACGAGCCGGCTCATCTGGATCTGCACTGTTTGCATGAACCGATATAGCGGGCTTTCTGGTTCAAAGGGTTAACACATACAGTCGAACATGTGCTAAAGACCACCTCCGAATAGCAATCACCTGGCTGTAAAGGCCACCGTTTTGTTGCCCCAATGACACAATTACTATATAAATGACCCTGCTAATAAAGACCACCAGTGAACAAAGGCCAGAATATTACCTTCCCATGGCCGGCCTTTATTCACAGGTTTGACTGAAATTGTATTTAACTGTGACATTATTACTTAATAAATATTGTTTAAAGTAACATGTGTGTTCATTTAATTAGAGGCAGTATTTAATATGATATTTATTAAACTCAATTACAGATTGCATGTGTCTTATAAATCAGGGGCCCGTTTCACTAAGCTTCGTACGACTAAAATATTCTTAAGTGCAAACTTATGATAGTCTGTAAATTTCACATTAACCATGTTTTCTTGTAAACAATTATTGGATTTACATTTATTGAGCATAGGCTGCATATGTAGCCTATGCTCAATAAATGTAAATCCATCAATTGAAATTTCCAGACGATCCTGAAGTTGCACTTATGAACATTTTAGTTTAATGAAGTTTAGTGAAACGGCCCACTGTAAGCTCGTTTATCGTATACCATATTAATTAATCACCAATGTAAGCTACCTATACCATATGCTGCGATGTTTATGGCAAAACTACGGGAATAATTCAATACATTTTACTTTGAAAGTATTGCCGTGTGTTGTATAGGTAGGTAGCTATGTATGTTAATCCGGTGCATACATGAAAGGTAGCGGCTGATTAACCCGTTACAAAGTCGTCATGGTCGTATTCAAAACGCCATCAATGGAATCTACTCCTAAATGAAATGATTAAGCACAAGCCAATATATCGGACCAAAATCACGCCATGTAGTCTTGCACACGTTTGAATAGTGTATTAACATATTGGAATATCTATAAAGAACGCAATACAGTCAAGGTGTGGGATCACGTGTTTCATAACGGTGTGACGTCATGTTTTTTAGATGTGTTTACAGTATATTTCCTTTAATATCTTTCTAATGGAATGACATATTTTTATGAAATATAGCGCATCACATGCGGAACACGTTGATCATTATTTTATAAGTTGCTTTAATCTTATAATTCTGTTGTTTTGACGAAGAATCGGTTACCGTGAATGTAAATAAAACTAGAGCACGTGAATCTTTGAAATAAACGGTAGTCGATTCTTTGTGAAAGTTATAAGTTATTGTAATTAACTTTTAGAGCACCCGTAAAACACATATATGCCATCGTATTTGGTGTGCTACATATCATCAAAATCCGTCCGTTTGTGAGGAATATTTTAAAGAAAATCTACTGTAAAAATTACGCCACAGATTACGTCACGTCAGACAATCGGGTTCGGAAACCACGTGATCCCACAACTTGTATACGTTTTTGTAAATAACTTTCAGAGCATCCATAAACATATATGCCAATGTATTTGGTGCGCTACATATCATCAAAATTCGTCCGTTTGTTAGGAAAATTTTCAAGAAAATCTACTGTAAAAATGACGTCACTGATTACGTCACGTCGGAAAATCGAGTCAGTCGGAAATCACGTGATCCCAAACCTTGAATGTGGAACCTCTCTAAACCGGACACCAAGAAAACCCGTGGTCTTGGTCATTTACCTCTGGTGACAATGTCTGTTCGTGATCGCATATAACACAACTATGGCTCAGAATGATCAAATGTCTGACTTACAGTGAAACCTCTCTAAGCCTGATACCCTTGGAGGTGTCCGGTTTAGAGAGGTTTCACTGTATTAACTTTAAATTACAGGTTTCATGACTCATTTAATAATATCAATTCTTTATAATAGAAATATGTTAAAATTATAGAAATTATTAAATAAGTCATTGTATATTAACCTGCGTATAAAGGCCAGCCATGGGAAGGAATAAATTAGGCCTTTGTTTACAGGTGATCTTTGTTCACAGGTTAATTTATGTAGTAATTAAATAATTGGGAAAACAAAAGCGTGGTTGCTATAGACAGGTAGTTGCTATTCGGAGATGGTATTTACATTAACTATAAAGTACAGAAAAGTTATGCAATATACGTGTACAGTTGTCATTCGATTTAGAATTATAAGAGACGATATGTCACATGGATAGAAACATGCATATACACAGTCTCGGGAAACGAACCTGGGACCTCTGGTTTACCATACAATCGCTGTACCGAGTGCGGTAACCGGCCCTAGATACACAATCCCTCCTCTAAGTAACGTACATTCCAACCGTCACACATATAGCCACATGGGGGCTATTTCACTAAACTTCGTACGACTAAAATGTTCGTAAGTGCAAACTAATGATAGCCTGTAAATTTCACATTAACAATGTTTTCTTGTAAACAATTATTGGATTTACATTTATTGAGCATAGGCTGCATATGCAGCCTATGTTCAATAAATGTAAACCCGTCAATTGAAATTTCCGGACGATCCTAAATTTGCACTTACGAACATTTCAGTCGTACGAAGCTTAGTGAAAAGGCCCCTTGTGTCTTAATCTGTCCCAGATTATCAACGTGTCTGGACATCTATTTACTTGCAGTCAAGTAATTTGAATACATTCCAGTAAATGTATAACCTTTTAAATAAGTATGTTATAAAGAATAGATAGCCCATAACGAGCGTTTGCAGTTTTGTGCTGGCGGGGGGGGGGTGGGGGCGGGGTGGGGGGGTAAAAGTAAGGATGTACTGGCAATGTGTAACCTGGCGAATTGCTTTTTGTTCCGACTTCAGGTTTTCGATGTGACAACGACATCGATTACAGGGCGTGAATCATATGCAAATTAGGTTAATAAATAACTGCAATACGTCACGACGTTCACTCCTATATTAAAATGATGTTTTTGAAATTAAACGTTTATCCAGTTATTTAAATCATTATGATGCCAGTGTGATGGAACTATGGATGGAGACAGTGTTATATTCACCGGGACGTTTAGTCACAGGAGACTCGTGATAGTTTTAGTAACTTTAGTGTTGTTAGTGTTGATGTCCTGTAATGGTAAGATTAGGGTGAAATATTTCACTGGGGTGCCATATCTAATTTGAAGATACCGGGGAAATATGTGGTTGTTGGCGGGGGTTGGTGTGAAACTGGGAGCCTCAACGTGGCTACGGGGCTGTACATGTAATTTCCAAGACCAAGGGCCCGTTTCACTAAACTCGTACGACTAAAATGTTCGTAGGTGTAAATTTATGATTGTCTGGAAATTTCAATTGATGGATTTACATTTATTGAGCATAGGCTGCATATGCAGCCTATGCTCATTAAATGTAAATCCAATACTTGTTTAGAAGAAAACAGTGTGAATGTGAAATTTACAGACTATCATAATTTTGTATTTAGGAATATTTTAGTCGTACGAAGTTTAGTGAAACGGGCCCCTTACATGTACAGCGCCGTAGCCACGTTGAGGGACACCAAGGCAACTGTCTCGGTGGTAGTTTCAGGATATTTCTATTGTTATTATTATGTTTATGCTTTCATGACAAAAGCAGGGCCCGTTCCACTAAAGTTCGTACGACTAAACTGTTCCTAAGTACAAAATGATGATAGTTTGTAAATTTCACACTAACAATGTTTTCAGACGATCCTAAATTTGCACTTACGAAAATTTCAGTCGTACGAAGTTTAGTGAAACCGGCCCCTGGTAATGATTTGACTATTCGTGGCCATGTAATGTTATACCTCGGTGTTTACAAGTCCCCCGTATATATATCATCAATTATTCTGCTATTCTAGATGATTTCAAAACTTTCTAATAAAAAAATAAAATATGAAGTGACACATATTGCTCTCTAATACGTCAGAATGCAGAACATGCGATGTAGATTTCAAAAATAAATTCGGGGATGGGGGAGGTGAATGCCCCCGAACTCCACTACCAGACTCCCTGGCTCCGCTCGGTCAACGAATGCTCATTCGCCGGACCAATTGCCTCGGTATTTGTTTGTCCCTGGCTAAGCCACTGATGTATATCCTATGTCTCAAAATGAAAACTGGCCACCAGCTGAAAACACGGACAGTAAAAATGATTTTGCTTGGCAGTTGTGGCCAGCGTAGCTCCAGCTCATTATGTGCACCTACACAAATAGTTATGGGGTCTGGGGTGGGAGTTGTGGGTGTGCTGGGTGCGAAACTGTTCTGGGGATTTATGATTCATGTATCTGAATTAAACCTGGGTGAATATGAGCGACAGTTATGGCTAGCGTAGCTCCATATTATAATCTGTAACTGTACACTGTGGTCCCAAATATACTTGACGTTTTGGGGTGCGGTGGATGCGGAGCTACACAGCAATCAACATGTGCCACATATGCAGTTCATATAATAAAACAATACAATACAAACCTGGGTGAAAATGAATAGAGAATAGTATGTTAGTGCCGTGAATGGGAAAAATATCTGGCAAGGCTCAGGAATCGGGATGGGCGAGGCTCTGCCGAGCACATCCCGTTTCCGTGCCGCGCCAGATATGTTTTCCCATTCATGGCACTAACCTACTATTCTATTTATCCCGTCAACACCTAAAAATGGCTTTAAAATGCAAAAATAGTATCGACTGGATATCAAAAATGTTTCACGGTACTGCGTTTCACGGCACATACATGTACGCACTGTGTTGACGGGATAAATGACAGTTATGGCCAGCGTGGCTCCATATTATAATCTGTAACTGTACACAGTGGTCCCAAATATACTTGACGTTTTGGGGTGCGGTGGATGCGGAGCTACACAGCAACCAACATGTGCCACATATGCAGTTCATACAAAACAATACAAAACAAGTATAAAACATATGAAAAACATATGAATTGTATATGAAATGCATATGAAAAGAGCACATTTGAAACTAATAGGATGGTCATATGAATTTCGTATCACATGACTGTTTCATAAATGTGATATGACACACGTGTAATAACACTTGGAGCGAATTTGATTGGCTGGCCGCATCACCCTAATTACATATTCGTATTATGCGCTGACGTTACGTCAAACGAACAAAATGAAGACGTTCCAAATGAAGTCGCAAATGGCGCGACAAAGCAATGATGTTTTGACGTTGACGTCATCATGTTTAAACGGTATTAGAAGTGTCATTAACTCAGTAAAATTACTGCAATTGTAAGAATATGCGTCCGTGCGTAATATGAAGTACTCACAAAGAACGGGAACCTATAATATTGCATATGTATAATATATTTATTGCTAGTATTAAACATATTCTTCTCTGTGGAGATTTTCAACTAGATGCGAAATTAGTCAATGGCGTATGTTCACATAAACATATTGGATATGTCCAAGTTTTCCGCTCTTTGGCGTGTGAAATCATGCGATAAACATAATCCCAAACTCCATTTAATATGAGATTTATTTATGAAACTCGTCCGCAATTTTATGCACCTCGCTCGGTGCATTTTTGTGCGTGACTCGTTTCATATGCATTTCATATGAATAATTTGGATATAATTTCAGCACAAAAATATTTACACAGTTCCCTAACATTTGATTGGCCCGTAGCAAGTCTCTGTCCAAAATTTATATTTTCCAAGTTTATACCCCGATAAATTCCACAAAAAGGCCATTCATTCCTATAATAAATTGTATATGAAAGGTTTTCATGAAATTCATATGCAATTTGCATATGTAATTCATATGTTACAATGCAATTCATATACAAAGTTTTCATATGACATTCCAATGAAAAACATATGAATTTCATGAACAAAACAACTTGTGTAGGTTGGAGGATTATGAGGCGTGTCTGATGAAAAGAGGGATTTCAGGGTATTTGTGTCCAGCAGCCTATTTCACTGAAATTGCAAAGTATACTTATCTTGCTAAGTACACTTTGAGGGAGAAATTTTCAATTTAAGGATAAATGTATTACTGTTTATTATACTGAATTTATTACATTATCACAGCCATTTGGCTACTAATTGTTATTTCGTGGGAACAGAATTGTTATATCGTGGGAAAGAATTGTTAATTGTTAATTCAAGATGTTAAATTGAGAGAACGAATTGTTATTTCGTGGGAACCAATTGCCAATTCGAGGGAACGAATTGTTAATTCAAAGGAACGAATTGTTATTTCGTGGGAATGAATTGTTATTTCGTGGGAACGAATTGTCAATTCGAGGGAACGAATTGTTAATTCAAAGGAACGAATTGTTATTTCGTGGGAACGAATATTACACAATCGCCTGCGCTAATTTTGCCAGTATTTGTCTGTTTTTTTATTTCAAAATACTTGAATATTGTGCTTGAAATCAAACAGCTTGTTTGGCTGAGCCTGAGCTGTGCTACAGCTCAGGCTCAGACAAACAAACTGCTTGATTGCATGTTGACATTGCCAATATATGTTGAACAACTGGGCAAGATCAACACAGGCGGTTGTGTAGTTGCGTAGATTGCAAACTGGCAATGCCAAAAATAGATGTTCAGAAACGTTGAATATAAGGACAAGATTAACACAGGCGGTTAGTTGTATCCTGGTCGCGAACCCCGTATATGTCTACGGAAGCCCATTAGGGCCACTTCACTTTATTCTATTTTCATTTATTCAAGATCTTTTCTTGAATGTTCTTTTCTTGAATTTTCAAGATTTTTTTTGAATACGCAAGATACTTTCTTGAATTTTCAAGATGTTTATGTGAATTTTCTTTTCTTGAATTTTCAAGATCTTTTCTTGAATTTTCAAGACGTTTTCTTGAATATTCAAGATCATTTCTTGAATGTTCAAGATCTTTTCTTGAAAATTCAAGAAAAGATCTTGAATATTCAAGATATGATCTTGAATAAATA
The DNA here is from genome assembly GCA_029237695.1 of Conchocele bisecta. Lineage (NCBI taxonomy): Eukaryota > Metazoa > Mollusca > Bivalvia > Lucinida > Thyasiridae > Conchocele > Conchocele bisecta. Next base: position 93,756,723 of record CM055275.1, on the reverse strand, counting down.
GAAGAAAAAAAGAGAAGTGAAGTGGTCCTAATGGGCTTCCGTATATGTCAGCTGAGCTGAGTTATAAATATTTTCTTTCGTGTTGATAAGGACATAGAATTTCATTGATTGTCGCAATGTATTCAACGGACTTCAATTTGTTTAATTCATTTTTTTCCTTTAAATATTTGTAGATGAATAGTTGTATTACAAACGTGTTTAGCTTTTTCAGTTGGACATAAGCCATGGTCTTTATGAGAATAAGTCAACTGTCAATCTGGTTCATTAATGTTAATATTTAATTGTATGTACTTTTTTTATCAATAACAAAAAAACGTTTTATTTGGTGAAGGTCCAACAAATATTGATTTTATTGCGAAAAAACGATTTTCCAATGGGAATTTATCATGGGGGCTAAAGATAAATTTATTAAAAATAATTTTGGAATTTGTGGACCGATTTTGAAAATCAAACTTTTATTTTGTTTTCTTAGTTACGCTATTTATCGAGGTTTCGGAGCCATTACTCGACCCTTCATTCCTTTCTTCGTTTCTTTTCGCAATAAAATTATTCGAATTTCATCAATAAGAAAAATTGGGGAGGGTGACCTTTTTGTTATTGATGAAAAAGTACTTACATTTGAATATTATTTAGATTTAATGTGCTTACATGTAATAGCCAAAAATTCGTCGGCATCAAAACGTGGAACAGACAGTAGCTATGCATTATCATAAGGAAAGCGGGTTTATTGCGCATTTGGCTAATGTGGAAAATTATTCATCATTTCTTAAATGCACACATCGTGACACGAATCTGTCAATATGTACCTTAGAGCATTTGAAACAATGGGACGTGTCTATAGTCCAATGGTGGAGCATTGGACTACATTGTCGGAGGTCAAACTGTAGCCTATTTCAGCAAAATTGCTAAGTGCACTATGAGGGAGAAATTTTCAATTTAAGGATAAATTTATTATACTGAATTTATTACATTATCACAGCCATTTTGGCTGTGATAATGTAATAAATTCAGTATAATGATTCTGCATACTTTTAATTGGACTACATTGTCGGAGGTCAGACTGTAGCCTATTTCACCAAAATTGCTAAGTGCACTTTGAGGGATAAATTTTCAAATTAAGGATAAATTGTTTATACTGAATTTATTACATTATCACAGCCATTTTGGCTGTGATAATGTAATAAATTCAGTATAATAATTCTGCATACTTTTAATTGGACTACATTGTCGGAGGTCAGTCTGTAGCCTATTTCACCAAAATTACTAAGTGCACTTTGAGCGAGAAATTTTCAATTTAAGGATAAATTTATTATTTTTTATTGTACTGAATTTATTACAATATCACAGCCATTTTGGCTGTGATAATGTAATAAATTCAGTATAATAATTCTGCATACTTTTAATCATCGAATATATGCAGTCATTAGTTCTATACGAAATAATACATTATTTCAGGAAAATGAATGATTACTCCCTCAAAGCATACTTACAGTAGCGTTTTTCTGCTCCTTACCTATTTGTATATACTAATATCGTATACATATCGTAATTGTATAGTATTGGTATATTTAATGAGCATATCATATGATCATATAACATTGGTATGTTTGTACCGTATCATCGTATAGTACAGTTTGTTTACATTATACAGACGTACTATACGAATATTATACAAACATACGATATCCGTTCGTATATACGATATATCCGTACATATAAATGTATGGTATGAATATACCATAATCTGGTATGTATGTACGATACAAACGTACCAGAATTATACACATGTATGAAAATCGTATAAACGTACGATTTGAATGGTATATCTATACGATATTGGTTGGTATGTACGGTACAAACATACCGTACGTTTATACTATATGTATATCGTATAGAAAACATATCGTATTGGTATAGTATACGTATAGTATTGGTATAGTTCGTATAGTTGACCTGCAGAAAAGCGCTACTGTAGCTAGATAAGTATGCTTAGACATTTTGGTGAAATCGGCTACTGGGGATCAATCCCTACATTAGGACAGGGAAAATACTTTAATAATATTTTTTCGTCCTCATAGTATTTTCAACCCATTGGTCTTTCGGTCGATACGTAAAACCGGGGTCCCGTCTCTATATGACCATGCTGAGTCGTTGCTGGGACGTTAAACCCATTCACTTTCTCACTTTTGCAACACTTGTAGGTCATGGTTGTTATACACTTTCGCTGTGTGGGATTTAGAATATACAGTGCAACCCCATGCAACACCCATGGGAATACACTGTTTTATTTATATAGGTGGTTGTTGTAAGGTGATCAATATAAAGGAAATTTTCCAGCTGGTCGCAAAACAAATCATAAGACCCATGCATAAATGACGTCGACAGTAGACGAACGTTTTATATGTTGGAGATTCTGTTTATCACATGACTTCACACTCCAAATAGCAGAAAACTTGGAGATATCCGATATGTTTCAGTGAGAAGACGCCATTGACTATTTTCTTATCGAGTTGTAAATCTCCACTGAGAGAAATAGTTTTATACTAGCAATAAACAAATTATAAAATATTTAATATGCCATAGTATAGGTTTGCTGAATCACCGATGCTGCTAATGATGTTTCAAATAGGATCACGTTAACGTCAAAACATTGTTGCTTTGTCGCACCATTAGGGCCGTCATTTGGAACGTCCTCATTTTATTCGTTTGACATAACGTAGGCGCATAATACGAATACGTAATTAGGGTGATGCGGCCAGCCAATCAACTTCGCTACAGGTGTTATTACACGTGTTTCATATCACATTTATGAAATGGGTTACAGCGCGTCATAACAAGGTTTAAACGTGATAAGGTAAATGTTGTAATTATTTGTCATGATATATCGCACATTCTCATACACTATCACCTTCTCTAATCTAGCCAATATTTGTCAATTTATTTATTTTAAAATACCTCGATACCGTGCTTGAAATCAAGCAGTTTGATTGACTGAGCCTGAGCTGCATCGCAGCTCAGGCTCATACACTCAATTTGCTTGATTGCGAGTTTGCATTTCGGAAACGTTGATAATTGTTGTAAAATTAACGCAGACGGATGTGTACATGTATTTCCACCTCTGCATGCGTTAACCTTGCACATAATATCAACGTTTCTGAATATATATTGGCAATCAAGCCGATTCACAACAAGCAGTTTGATTGCCCGATCTCCAGCCACAATGTTCATGTATTTTGAAATAATTGCATTGACTCGTACGTATATGACATCGCCCGTTTGCGCTGACATTGAATTCGAAAACTCGCAATCAAGCAGTTGGAGCTGTAGCTGCTTGATTTCAAGCCCGTTATTCAAGTATTAAATTTGAAATCATGAAATTGACAAATATTGACAAGTTGTCATGTAGCATGCCCGGGTATTTTCTGAACACCCCTCGTGCATTCTAAATACCGTTAATTTTCAGCGCAAGAGGACTGCTACATCGGGACAACAGCCGGGGCGGGTATGTACTCCGGGACAGTCGCCGTAACGAAAAACGGCCGAGTCTGCCAGGTACGAAAACGTTATGGTGCGAAAACGCAAAAGTAGTCCGGTATCAACAAATAGTCCGGGTGTTTCGGGGACTGCATTGCAACTAAATTAAATACTTCATTCGAAAGGAAAACGGGTCAACGGTCTTTGGCTTAACACATTTCCTGGGCTCATATGTCCGGGTATGGAAGGTTCTTTGAACCAATGTCCCACCCTGAACGTTATAGGTGCATGCCCAGTCAGTAGGCACAACATAGGGATACATAGGGACTAAATAAGTGTATAATTGTGTCACTATTCCACCAGTTCTAAGAATTACCAGTGCCCGCTATACAGATATAATAATTTGGTAATATTTATTGTACTGATAGTGACTCGCGGTGGTATCATGCTATGTTCATATGCTGTTCTGATCAGCTATACGCGGCTGTGACTGGTGAAATGGGGCTTATGGGTTATGCGAGCAGTGTAGCCCCAGGTCAGCCTGCGCATCCGCGCAGTCTGACCAGGGCCTGCACTGTTCGCTATTCAGTGGATAAAACACCCGTCATGATTCTAACGAGCAATATAGATCGTTGTCAGGCTACACGAGTGTGTTATTTGATTAGAAGGTACCCTGGTCACAAATCCCATAAGCCCAATTTCTCCGGCCACTGTAACGTATAACGTAACAGATCGCCCCATATATGACTATAGTCTTCGACTTCCACCATTCGTACGGAGGCTGCGGGATATATTTTACACGACATGCGATCTGTCTGTACTGGCTCTGCATGAACAAAACAATAGGTTCACTTTAACATAGATTCCACCATTGATTGCCACATATAATTTAACAGAAACGTGTGTGACCTGGATTTATTTAAGATGCATATATAATGGAACACTTTCTCTCAGACTAGCATTGTCATTATGTATTACATTATGAACAGTAAAATATGAGAAGAAAAGAAGGTGTTAATGATCCTGTAAGAAATTCCCATAACGCGTAAGGCATGCTTGATTAAACAAACATACGCTCGAAAATTGATCAACCAATGATATGGTCATGTGACGTATGAATATGTGACAGGCAGTAAAATGAAAATTCTCTCAATATTTGTGTTGCAGGAGTAAATGTATATGTACTTCTAATAATTCCAATCCGAAATTCACCATTAACCACAAACGGTTAGCTGAAAGCAAGCAATATGTTTCGCACAATTTCTTCATTATGACTACTTTCGATTTACTAAAATGTAACCTTTTCTAACCTGCCAGAGATGGGACTCGCAAACCCCGCACTCCCATTCGAAAGACGTCGACACGAATTTCCCGATCGACGGGTCCGTGAGCGCCGCCAACAATTACTGCCGGGCCGTCGGAAAATCGTACGTTTGGTGCTACACGGTCGACCCGACGAAGTCGGATGAATCGTGCAGCGTACCCGTCTGTACGAGTAAGTACTTTAGACCCTGTGTACTTATATATTTATTTATCATGTAACCTGCCCTGCATTGACCGAATACGTACTGATTGATAACATATTGTTGTATCAGGTATTGACCTGATATCAACATCCGGGTGACAACAAAGTGAAAACTGACGTTCTATTGGTCGGTTGACGTCACGTGACGTTACCGAATGACATCAGTGTAATGACGCAATGTAAACAAGTCCGCGTTCTGTCCACAGATAACGACGTCATATGTGGTAATTTTCGAGCATTAAACGTTACCTGATAAATAGAATACCAGACTAGTGTATTTTGATATCAAGTTTATCAGGCTCGGCTCGGAAACGGTAGGAATTCCTCGACAAGCCTCGGAATTCCTACGCGTTTCCTAGCCTTGCCTGATAAACTTGATATCAAAATACACTAGCCTGGTATTCTCTATATACATATGCTTTAGCGAAAACGGAGTATCCGGATGACACCGTAGTATTAGGAATTGGAACAAGTTTACGAGTGTACGAGCGAGTTTGAGTGAGATGGAGACTCTGTGTACGTACATGTATACATGTATATACATACACGTTCGTTGGGTTAGCACAGTAAGCAGGCGCAATGGTTTTCGTGAGGGAGGAAACCGTAGTACCTGGAGAAAACCTGTGCAATATACTATTTCAGCATGTCGACGTAAGGTCTGACTTTATAGAACATCATCATTGTATTCAAATATAATAGCTCCGTATATGTGACTGAATATTTGAATAATGACTATATGACCATAGTGTTCTTAGTGTATAATATACGTCGCATTGACTTGTCATCTGAGCCATCTTGGCCAATTTCACCTCTTGCAGCGTTTGACACAGACTGCTCAGAATTTAACAGATAAACTAATACAATTTATTACCAAATAATTATTTACAACGTCATATCCGTTACATGTAGCCCAAGTCAATACATGTACCAAATCTGGTGGCCGTTTCACTAAACTTCGTACGACTGAAATGTTCGTAAGTGCAAAATTATTATACACTGTAAATATCACATTAACACTGTTTTCTTGTAAACAATTATTGGATTTACATGTATTGAGTATAGGCTGCATATGCAGCCTATGCTCAATAAATGTAAATCCTTAAATTTAAATTTCCAGACGATCTTAAATTTGCACTTACGAACATTTTAGTCGTACGAAGTTTAGTGAAACGGGCCCCTGATTTCTGGCGATAAATGTGCCCATTTTTTGTCGAGCCCGCTTGCGGAAAGCGATACATAGTGACCATACTGACGTCCGAGTGTGTGTGCGTGCGTGCGTCCGAAATCTGCGTTGAAGTTTAAAAATACCTTATATCTCTGTAGTCCTAAGTCACATTGACTTGAAACTTCATATGCTTATTAGTCATCATCCATATATTCACGCTGTATCCCACTCATGCGACCCCTGTGCCCAAGGTCAAGGTCAAATGACTTAGAATTGTGCGTTATTGTAAAATATGCGTTAACGTTTTTATATACCTCATATCTCCACAACACTTACTTCGATTTCCTTCAAAATTCAAATAATATCATTCATATTTTCGTTCTATAGCCCACCCATGCGGCACACATGCCCAAGATCAATGTCAAATGACTTTAAAATTCGCGTATACCATATATCTCCATAACCTTTATGGCCTTAATTCACACTTCAAATAAATCCACTTTGAGACCATCAAATGCCTTGGCGGGCTCGACATGCGGGCCGCGGCCATCTGGTTTAAAACATAATAATTCCAGCACAAAAATATTTACACAATTCCCTGACATTTGATTGGCCCGTAGCAAGTCTCTGTCCAAAATTTAAATCCCATTAAACTCCCATGCCGAACTACTTTCCGTAACCGTCAGGCGCAGCTAAAATAATTCTTAAGAAAACGGAAAAAAACACATTTTCTTGATGAATTTATTTCAAATGGAATTATAAGAAATGAATGGCCTTTTTGTTGAATTTATCGGGTATAAACTTGGAAAAGTCGCGAAAATACTGGACGAGGCCTTAAAAAATTACAATTTTCAACAAAGAAAGCCAAAAAAAAAAAAGAAGATATTTTTTCGAAAATTGTCACTTTCTATCGCTTCGTCCAGTATTCCCGCGACTTCTCCAAGTTTATACCCCGATACATTCCACAAAAAGGCCATTAATTCCTATAATATTCTGTGTCATTGGATATCTTAAGTACACCATCATATACGTTAATTGTACACACATGATATAACATGTATACCGTCTGCTATCATAAAGGTGTTACTAGCAGAATATAAGTAAGGTTGTCATAATAAATAATTCAAAAATTTTGTGAGCGGAGTGACCTGTAGCCGATTTCATCAAAATTGCAAATTATACTTATCTAGCAAAGTATACTTTGAGGGAGTAATCATTTATTTTTACCAAAATGCATTATTTCATATAGAACTAACGACTGCATATATTTGATGATTAAAAGCATGCAGAATTATTATACTGAATTGATTACATTATCACAGCCAAAATGGCTGTGATAATGTAATAAATTCAGTATAATAAAAAAAAAAAAATTTATCCTAAAATTGAAAATTTCTCCCTCAAAGTATACTTTGCTAGAAAAGTATACTTTGCAATGTTGATGAAATAGGCTACTGGGCGGACACAAGCTCGTATGTTAATAGGCTACTGATGATTTACACACTGTAACATGGTCATTGTAAGTTTGGGAAATCACAAACCTAATAACCCATGCATAAAGTATGGTGTAAACGTTGGCGTGATATAATCGATAGCACGTTGTAAATAATTATCTTTGGAAGATGCTATTTCAATTCTCATTAGATTATCTGGTATATTGTTTTTGCTTTCTGTGTCAAACGCTACAAGAGGTAAAACTGAACGAATGCTTGTACATTATAATATAGCGGAGGTGAGAACTAAATGCGCCGTGTAGGATATAGTAACAAGATAATGTTCACATGTTTACAGTTGTATTATACATACTCAAGGTGTATGGTCACGTGGTACTAACAACAACAACAACAAGTATCGATTCAAAGTACGTATTATTGTATAGTGTCCTTATTACGTAACGGATTTTGATGAAATCTGGCGCATCAAACGCGTCTTGTTCAGCTGCATTTGGTGGTCTCTGTACGTTGGCCCAAACCTATGTAGTTTTTGCGAAGAATCGATTTCCGTGTCTCTGCCGACACGGAAATCGATTCTTCGCAAAAACGACATACGGCTGTGCCGAACTCCCTAGACAACCAAATGCAGTTGATGAAGACGCGTTTTCTGCGCCATATTTCATCAAAATCCGTTTCATATTAAGGAAACTATCAAATAATACTTACTTTGCAGTGGCCGACATTGTTGTTGTTGTATCCACGTGACCATGCACCTTGATAATCGTATATCCCATCACAAGTACAAAGAAAATTATGTTTGAATCCAATGAAAGCGTTCTTAACTTTATATATTATCGAAGAATGTCTACATAATATAGGAATTAATGGCCTTTTTGTGGAATTTATCGGGGTATAAACTTGGAAAAGTCGCGGGAATACTGGACGAAGGCCGGAAGGCCTCGTCCAGTATTCCCGTGACTTTTCCAAGTTTATATCCCCGATAAATTCCACAAAAAGGCCATTCATTCTTTATAATTCCAGCATTTGAAATAAATTCATCAAGAAAATGTGTTTATTTTCCGTTTTCTTAAGAATTATTTTAACTACCCCTCACGGTTGCGGAAAGTAGTTCGGCGTGGGAGTTTTCTGGGATATAAATTTTGGACAGAGACTTGCTACGGGCCAATCAAATGCTAGGGAATTGTGTAAATATTTTTGTGCTGGAATTATCATTTGATGGTATCATAGTGTGATATATATATATCTCAACATATTGTCATCACGTGATATATTATCTCGTGGGTCGACTGGTATTATCGGTTGGTCCGTCGGTTCCTTTGTCCGTTCGCCAGCCAGCCAGCCAGCCAGCGAGTCAATCAATCAAGTCTCCAATATTCCTGTTGTTATATATTCTGTTTTCAGATTTGCCATGTACACTCAGTAGAATCGGACCATCGAGCCTGTCGAGCTACTCCACCAACATAGACAGCAACACACGTATGTACAGTACAACCTCTCTACATCAGCCACCCATGGGAGGACACACAACTGGCTGTTGTATTCAGGTGGCTGTTGTAGGGACTTCTTTATTAGCGCGCGTTCCGAATGGAATGAATGTTCATGGCATATACCTGGCGTCGTAGTAAGCGTCCGTCCGTCTGTCCGTCCGTCCGTCCGTCTTCAAAAATTCCTTTCACCATAGGTCTTGATATTTCACACATGCCTTTCTTTAATGATTATCATACTGCGATAGATCCATGTCTACCATACCCCCGTTAACCCCAAGTCAAGGTCACTCTCTTAGTGCATTCATATAGAGAATAGTAGGTTAGTGCCTTGAATGGGAAAACATATCTGGCAAGGCTTAGGAAACGGGATGCCGAGCCGAGCCCCGCCAGATATTTTTACCATTCACGGCACTAACCTACTATTATATTTATCCCGTCAACACCTACTAATGGCTTTAAAATGTAAAAACAATAATCCCAGCCACCGCACATATTCATACGCAGTGATTAGGTCGTATTGACAGGATATCAAAAATGTTTCACGGCACCGTGTTTCACGGCACATAGGCACAGCGTTGACGGGATAAAAGCTTAACCTTGTGGGAAATTTGTTATAATTTCTGTTTCCTTTCACCAAACGTCTTAATATTTCACACATGCCTTTCTGTAATGAATCTCTATCATGATATGAACATTCCACAACCGTCATATCCCCGCTAACCCCAATATCAAGACCACAGTCTTAATGCTGTCATAAACTTAATGTTGGAGGAAATGTATCATTTCTGTTTCCTTTCACACTAATCCCAGTGTCAAGGTCATAATCTTCGCGATCTTAGCGCTTTCGCAAACTTAACATTGGGGGTGGGGGAGAGTTGTTGTCTCCTTTCACACAGCTACTTCATATTCGTTAAAGGTACATGCCCACTCAGCAGGCACAACATGCTATTTATATCCGTGACATGATTTGAAACATTTTCTGGCAAAATAAACATTAATTCAACATTACCCCACGTATTGATTGAAATTACAAAACATTATAAATCAGACGTAAATTTCCACACGGATGTCAGGGACGATAACCGTGTTTCTTTAAAATGTTAACGGACATTACTATTTATTATCTGTATTTATTTTGTTGATGTGCAATGATCATAATTTATTATCTGTCGAAAATATTATTTTGTTCAGGTGACGTATTTAATTAGTATAAATAATTTAAAAAAATGCCATGCCTCATTTGCATATGATAATAGCCTGATACACTCCCGCCTGCGATTCTCTTACCAAGAATTGAAATCCAGCGGTCCTTGAATTTCAATTCGTCCCCTCTGAAATTACAGTCTAATTGCGGTCCAATCGCGGTCCCGTTTGTGCGGTCATTCTTTCGCGATACCGTTTGTGCGGTCATTCTTTCGCGGTCCAGTTTGTGCGGTCATTCTTTCGCGATACCGTTTGTGCGGTCATTTTTCGCTATTTGCAGTAAAAACTTACCGTATCATCGTATAGTACAGTTTGTTTACATTATACAAACGTACTAATACGAATATTATACAAACATGCGATATCCGTTCGTATATACGATATATCCGTACGGATATGGTATGAATAGACAGTGGGTCATCGTGTGGTTAAAATATACCGATGCACCGGTTCATTTCGTATGTAAACATCCGGTTTTCATTACGATCATCTGCCACAATTTTAAGTTTTTCAAAATGAATAAATTTTCAGTTTTACGATACAGAAACAATTTAAAACTGAGGATTGTGAAGTACGGTATGACAGTGTATATACATGTGTGTTCAATACTGTAACAGTAATTCATCAGTAATTCATCATTGGGGACACCGCCGGGGACACAAAACAATGATCCCCCACATACACCAGCCATCTACATTTGGCGTCCTAAAAGTTCCGGTCTATATCCCACAGTGGGAACAAAGTGTATCACCACCACCACCACTTTTTGTCTATGACTACACTACACCCCCTCCCCCGACCACCACTTATGTCTGTAACGCAGGATGACGTGGCCGACTGATCAAGTGCTAAACTAGTCCTGGTGCGATGGCCGACTGATCAAGTGCTATACTAGTCTTGGTGCGATGGCCGACTGATCAAGTTATAAACTAGTCACGGTGCGATGGCCGACTGATCCAGTTCTAAACTAGTCGTGGTGCGATGGCCGACTGATCAAGTGCTATACTAGTCTTGGTGCGATGGCCGACTGATCAAGTTCTAAACTAGTCACGGTGCGATGGCCGACTGATCAAGTGCTATACTAGTCCTGGTGTGATGGCCGACTGATAAAGTTCTAAACTTGTCCCGGTGCGATGGCCGACTGATCAAGTGCTATGCTACTCCTGGTGTGATGGCCGACTGATAAAGTTCTAAACTAGTCCTGGTGCGATGGCCGACTGATCAAGTGCTATACTAGTCCTGGTGAGATGGTCGACTGATCAAGTTCTAAACGAGTCGTGGTGCGATGGCCGACTGATCAAGTTCTAAACTAGTCATGGTGCGATGCCCAACTGATCGAGAGCTATACTAGTCCTGGTGCGATGGCCGACTGATCGAGTGCTATACTAGTCCTGGTGCGATGGCCGACTGATCAAGGGCTAAACTAGTCCTGGTGCGACGACTGGCTGATCAAGTGCTATACTAGTCCTGGTGTGATGGCCGACTGATAAAGTTCTAAACTTGTCCCGGTGCGATGGCCGACTGATCAAGTGCTATGCTACTCCTGGTGTGATGGCCGACTGATAAAGTTCTAAACTAGTCCTGGTGCGATGGCCGACTGATCAAGTGCTATACTAGTCCTGGTGAGATGGTCGACTGATCAAGTTCTAAACGAGTCGTGGTGCGATGGCCGACTGATCAAGTTCTAAACTAGTCATGGTGCGATGCCCAACTGATCGAGAGCTATACTAGTCCTGGTGCGATGGCCGACTGATCGAGTGCTATACTAGTCCTGGTGCGATGGCCGACTGATCAAGGGCTAAACTAGTCCTGGTGCGACGACTGGCTGATCAAGTGCTATACTAGTCCTGGTGAGATGGTCGACTGATCAAGTTCTAAACTAGTCCTGGAGCGATGGCCGACTGATCAAGTGTTAAACTAGTCCTGGTGCGATGGCCGACTGATCAAGTTATAAACTAGTCCTGGTGCGATGGCCTACTGATCAAGTGCTAAACTAGTCCCGGTGCGATGGCCGACTTATCAAGTGCTACACTAGTCATGGTGCGATGGCCGACTGATCAAATCGCATGCCATAATAACTACATGGTCATGGCCTGCACGTCGTGTCCGCCGAGGCATTTGATAGTACAAACAATATTTTTATTGCAACAAAGCTTTAGCCCGTTGACGTAAAAACATGCCGCACCCGCCGAGGCTTTGCTAGTATACCCAAAAATTTTAACTAAAAAACACTTTAACCAAAAACTTTATCCTGAATGCACACCAATGTGCCAACTATATCGCTCTGTCTGCAAGCGGGCCCAACAAAAACTTTAACGGAAATTTCAAAGTAATTTGACCGTGACATTGGGCACATATACATAATAATGACAAAGTGGGTGAAAACTACACAGTATGTGAAGTTGTGAGTGAATTTGTGAAGCAGTTTCAGAGATATAGTGTTCTTAAAGGTACATGCCCACTCAGTAGGCACAAAATGTTCTTTATATCAGAGACATCATCTGAGACATTTTCGGGCAAAATAAACATTAATTCACCATTAATACACATATTTATTGGCATTATTATACATTTTATATCAGACGTAAATTTCCACACTGTTATCAGAGGCGATAACCGTGTTTCCTTAAAATGTTACCAAGACATTACTATTTATTTTTTGATGTGCAATGATTATACTTTATAATCTGTCAAAAACAATATTTTTTCAGGGAATCACATTTAATTAGTATAAGTAATTACAAAATATCATGCCTCATTTGAATATGAAAATAGCTTGATACCACTGCTAGTCATTATCAGTAAAATAAATATTACTAAATGATTATATATGGATAGCGGGCACACGTAATTTTTAGAACTGGTGGAATAGTGACACAATTATACATTTATTTAATTGCTATAAATAACAGTTTGTGCCTACTGAGTGGGCATGTACCTTTAAAAACTTTAACCTTAAATAAAAAAAATTAACCGGACGCACGAAGTGACGTACATATGGATGTACGTACGTATGTAGGCCAATGTGACAACTATATCGCACTGTTCACATGCAGGCATGTCAAAAACTTTGAGGTAAATTTCAAAGTAATTTGACCTTGATATTGGGCTGACAGGGGTTGCAGGGGTTGATAATAGAATGAAAATATGGATGATGATAAACACACATGTGAAGCTTCGAGTGAATTGGCGAAGCTGTTTCTGGGATATAGTGTTCTTAAAAACTTTAACCTACGGTACATAAAAACCAGATGGCCATGGCCCGCATGTCGAGCCCACGGAGGCATTTGATGGTCTCGGAGTAGTTTGAATTAAGGTATGTAAAAGCTTTAGCGCAAATTTGAAAGTCATTTGGCCTTGATCTTGGGCATGTGTGTCTCATGCGTGTGCTACAATATGAAAATATGGATGCTAATAAAGAATTATCTGAAGTTTGAAGCAAATCTGAGTAAGTCTTGTGGAGATATAAGGTATGCAAAAACATTAACACAAATTTCAAAGTGATTTGACCTTGACCTTGGGGCACAGGGGCCGCATAAGTGGGACACAGAATGAATATATGGATGATGACTATTAAGCATTTGATGTTTCAAGTCAATGTGACTTAGGATATGGTATTTAAAAACATACTCCGATTTCGGACGGAGTCTCGCTTTCCGCAAGCAGGCTCGGCAAAAAAACTACGGATGGACGTCAATGCGCAGACTATATCACACTGTCCGCAGGCGTGCGCGGCAAAAATTGTCAAACCCATTGTTAAAGGTGCATGCCCACTCAGTAGGCTAAACATGCTCTTTATGGGAATTAAATAAGTGTATAATTGTCACTATTCCACTAGTTATAAACATTACGAGTGCCCGCTATACAGATATAATCATTTGGTAATATTTATTTTACTGATAGTGACGCGCGGTGGTATCGGTATTTTCATGTGCAAATGGGGCATGATATTTTATAATTATTTATACTAATTAAATGCATCAACTGAAAACAAAATTGACATATTATAAAGTATGATCATTGCACATCAACAAATAAATACAGAGAATAAATAGTAATGTCCGTTAACATTTTAATAAAACACGGTTATCGTTCCTGATATCAATGTGGACATTTTCTTCTGATATAAAATGTATAATAATGCCAAACAATACGTGGGTAATGGTAAATGATTGTTTATATGGCCAGAAAATGTCTCCGATGATGTCTCCGACATAAAGAACATTTTGTTGCTACTGAGTGGGCATGTACCTTTAACGCTAGCTCCGCCCTGTCCCGTGAGACTTATGCATGTGTTAAGTTTCATAAAACATATTGCAAAGGGTGTTCGCGTTATGCTCCGGACAAATCAGAGAGCGAAAAAACAAAGGGAGATAACTAAACTAGAAAATATTGTAACGTCCCTATGTCGTATCCGTCTTCAGCAATACGATATAAATCAGATTTCCTGTTCACGCAGGGGAATGGTAGCGGGCCCTCGTAAATCGGGGTAGGGAAAATTAACGACTATATCTACTTGGCAATGAAAAGACGACAGTGACGAGATTTTATTAACATCTGATATTTTGATAATAGTTCTAACATGCAGTATTACTCAACGTGTACAATTAAAGAGTGGTGACAAACTATGATAACAACGATGAGGGTGATCTGATTATGGACAGATAATGACTAATATGAGATGTACACATGGCAAGATGCAAAAGCACAACAGGCGACTGTGAGAGTAAGCAGACTCAAGAAAGGATATTAGCACATGTAAACACGGACTAGATTTATGCTAAAATCTGGCGGAAAATCACACTAACGCAAACCCAAGTCATGGTGGGGAATCACGAAGCTGGGGTTGGGAAATAATGCTGGGTGAGGGAGTCACACAGCGGGGATCACGAAGCTGGGGTGGGAATAATGCTGGGTGGGGAAGTCACACAGCAATAGTCACGAAGCTGGGGTGAAATAATGCGGGTGGGGGATCACAGCGGGAAATCACAAGCTGGGGGTGGGAAATAACTGGGTGGGGGAGTCACACAGCGGGGATCACGAAGCTGGGGGTGGAAATAATGCTGGGTGGGACAGTCACACAGCGGGGATCACGAGCTGGGGGTGGGAATAATGCTTGGTGGGGGAGTCACACAGCGGGGATCACGAAGTGGGGGTGGGGAAATAATGCTGGGTGGGGAAGTCACAGCGCGGGAATCACGAAGCTGGGGTTGGGAAATATGTTGTGGGTGGGGAAGTCACACAGCGGGAATCACGAAGCTGGGTTGGGTCTAATACTGGGTGGGGGAGTCACACAGCGCGGGAATCACGAATGGTGGTTGGGACTAATGTTGGGTGGGGGAGTCACACGCGGGAATCAAGAAGCTGGGGTTGGGACTAATGCTGGGTGGGGGAGTCACACAGCGGGGATCACGAAACTGGGGGTGGTAAATAATGCTGGGTGGGGGAGTCACACAGCGGGGGTTCAGGAAGCTGGTGGAGACTAATGTTGGGTGGGGAGTCACACAGCTGGGTGGGGAATTACACAGCAGGTGGGCACACGGCAGGGATGGAGAGTCGCACAGCCGGGGGTCACGAAGCTGGGGTTGGAATCATGACACATAGCTGAATGGGGGGGGGGGGGGGCACACAACAGCTAGGACGCATGACAATGGAATTGGGATCACCTAACAGGGGTGGGAGGGGGGCACGAAGTTAGGGTGTGGCGTTACACAGCAGGGGGTTCATGAAGCTCAAATTGGGAATCGTATCGCAATGGGGAAAAAGTGGGTGGGGTAATGGGATATTGGCATTATTATGGTTCCAGCCAATATTAATAATCAATAATGTCAGACTGACGTTCAAATCATCACATCTCACGACTAACGGACCATTGGTAACATCGTCGGTGAGTAATGTTTAAGGGGGGGGGGGGGGGATATTTGGGCCTTGGGAGTTCTGAGACGCGAGTTGCGTCTCGAGTTGCGTCGCTCGGGACAAAGTCGCCAACTGACAGATTTGACTCCTATTTATAGGTGTTGTCAGCCGAGTTGGACAAGTTCCGTGACTTACGGAACTTGTCCAACCTCCCACATAGTGATTGGCTAGATTGTATGGACGGAATATTCCGATCAGACACGAGCCAAAACAAGCACAGCCAGTAAACATGGCGGCTGCATTCAACACACACAGGAAATGCCAAGAAACTATTGTGAATTACAACGAAGTAAACAAGTTTCCTGGTGTGTGAAGACGACAATCATAAACTATTGACACTTGTGAACATTCAGGCATGCATCTGAGATCGTGGTAAGTTGTGTGCATAAAATGACAGACGTGTTTTGTTGTCCAAAATGTGTGATAAATTGGAAGCGAGGAATACGCAATACACATCTGTGTATAGCGATGCTTCGCTGGCTGGGTCGCTTCATTACCCCGCCTGTTCGACCAGAGTTCGTCCTCGAACTCATGAAAAAAAATAGGATAACGTAATATATGCTGCACAACCTGAATGTCACGTATTTGTATAAAAACATACGGCTATTTACATGTAAATGAGATTTATCACCAAATATTTCTAACACGCTCCAAACATGTATGAATGCTTTGCAGTTTGGTCTCTACATTTTACTTGAGTCAATTAACATATTCTATGTGCGGCGATAAAATGTGACCCTGACAAGACTACAGAACATGTGACATGGTCAATAATACGTTCCTTACTACTCTAATCAAATTGTACTATCAGTACATCTACTAACAACAAGATATCAGGTGAACTACTCCTAATCATGTATCGGTATGGCACTAGTGCGTACTGTGGGTGTTGGCATCGCTATTCAGAATTCATATAATATTTCCCTGGTCACGTAAACTATTGGAAAGCTATATTAAAATGTATTTACTTTCGTAGAATATGAAAACTTGAACATCAGTGAGTCAACATCAACGCAAAACACTCGGATACCAATACTTACTCTATTATATCTATTCTATTTATTTCCAGGTACCTCATTAAACTGCTATATGAAAGTTAATTGATAGTGTCGCTGCTGCCATTTCGACCGCCAACCATATATTCATGGCAAATGAACATTTCGAATAACAAATGACCATATGAATGCTAATCCGAATGCCAACAGGATGACCACGGGAAAACGCACAAATAGAAAGTTTAACTCATTTGCTGTACCTTCAGCAATAATATGTGTTACTCGTACACAAATATCAGACATGCCATCTTACCATTTGCATGTCTGTCTCTTTACTTCACTCAACATGAAATACTTGTTTCTGTATGTTTCTCTTAATTAGCAATCTAGTACAACTATTTATATCATGTAGACTCGCAGTTCAAGTGTATCCATTGAATGACAAATCCGCACACTAAAAATATACATAGCAAATCACACTCTGCGTGGCCACGCGCATTCATACCACATACATTCAATCCCTCACATACAAAAAAAAAATGTACATACTATGTCATTTTATGGAAACACGTGACCTCCATACTCCATGATAGTGTACACAAGTCAAATTGGTTAGATATGATAGTTCCAACGACATGGTACTGTCATATCTGGGTCAGCGTACTATCACTCAGATCCTAATAAAAAAATACAACACATTGTGTTCTGTATCTATTGTTCCTATTTCACTATTCCTGACTTATAAGTATACGCTGTCCATGTTCTTAAACGCGAATCAAATATCTCTATATGTACGCGGATATTTAATATTTACGCGAAAACATTCAAGTTTATATTGCGTATAAGCGCACATATTTGTCCTGTGTAAAATGTGGCTGTTCCATAGTGACATCCTGCACTACGGCTATTATCGCGAACTTATACCACACGCGTATTTAACGTCTGATTTTGCGGAAAATCTATCCTCGTGTATGGTGGTTCCGCCGATGGCCCATGTATGGCAAATGATCCGTCGTCATCGTCGTCAGTAGCTATCGCGTTGTAGCGTTTCCACGGGTGGTCCTCATCGGGTAATCGCTCGTCAGCATTTGCGTCGTCTGTGAACATCGCATCGGTGGTTCGTCTCACGCCCGATATACGTGTGGGGCGGTATCACGCATCGTTTCGTCATCATCCTCTAACGCGTCGATTATCGCCCGTTTCCTCCAAGGATTACGTCTCGTCGTCATGTCGTATAGGAAACGTACGCCTCCTGGCGTAGATGGAATATAGTCTTCGCACCGAACGCAGACTCGTTAATACGTTTATTATATGTGTGGGGGTGGGTGTATGGTGGGGTGGCCAGGAAAGGGAGTCGACGTGCAATGGTCAGTGTATATGGTGTCTGTCAGCATCGTTAAATTCGGGCAGAGTTAGGTTGCCACCAACATCGCCATTGGTCATGCACAGTCGCCTTGTGGGAGGGGAAGGTTATGGGTGTGCTGGGGAAGGCAGGGGAGGGGGGATGAGGTGGGATGGGGAAGCGGGGAAACTCGGATGAGGGGGTGTATGTGGTGGGGATATGGGGTAACCTCGGAACGATGTGTATACAGTGGGAAACTGGAATGTGGGGTATATGGGGTGGGGAAGCGGGGAAACTCGGGCACGAGTTTTTATACAGTTGGACACTGCGATTGGGGTATGTATGGGGTGGGAAAACTGGGATGGAGTTGTGTATTTGGTGGGGAAGCGGGGAACTCGGGTACGAGTTTTTATAAAGTGGAACACTGGGATGTGGTTGCGTATGGGGTGAGGAAGCGGGTAACGGACAGGCACGTGTTTTATGGCCAGGTTTCGTGCAATTATATATCACTATCGCTGTTTTACGTTGAGGACACGCGTACCGGAGATGCCCTCGCTGTTTGCAATTGTAACAGGAGCGTCGTTCCACGGCCTTTAACATCGGCCCCACTGTCCGGGGTTGTTTTGCGCTCGTCCGTCTAATGTTGGCCATGATTTCTGCTACATCATGTAGCAACTTGTTCTTTTCATTATTTGCATTTATTGACCGTATATATTCTCTATGTTCGCTGTAGTTTTCACTTTTCTCAACTTGCCTCATATAGCATCGCTCTTTATTATTTTTCGCGGCAGTTTCTAATTTCACAGCATTTCTCAGAGCGTCTTCTATCGTCGTTGGCTCTTTTACTAGGATCCAGCGTTCGATATCCCAATTGTTCAATGCTTCAACAAAGCAATCTCGTGCAATTTCTTGTCTATGATTATATGGGATTGTCGGGTATGCCAAACGCGTCAGCCGTTTAATATCGTGAGCCAATTCCGGTACTGGTTCGTCTACTCATCGAAGACGTTGTTTCAATTCAGTTTTATATGTTGTCGTTTGTGTTTCGGTCTGAAACCTGTTGGTCAGAGCCGTTACTAGCGAGTTGTAATCGGTTCTGGATCTGGGTCAAGTTCACTCACAGTACAGCTATTGCCCCTCGCCGCGCAAGCTGCACGCTAACTTGACTGCTTTCATTTCATTGTCCCAGTTATTTCCGTGTGCCGCGATACCGAATTGCAGGAGATATTCATGCCAGTTTCCATTTCCGTCAAAATTACCTATTTCAACGAACTGACCTGGATTTTGTATATACTGGACCAATTGCACACTTTCCCGTGGTTGGGGGACGCGGGAACCACTATCATGTATATGTGTATGATAACTTCTTGGGGACATGGACCTACCTGTTATGTGGTGTGATCTGACAGGCATATGAATTGGTACACGCACGGGCTCGCGATTATCTAAGTTCAACGGCAATGGCTCGCTGTAATTAATTTTACGTTTTCTGCCGGGTTCCAGGTTATGTCGGTCATTCGATTCAAGCCTCTGTAGAATCAAATTAATTTGAGATTTTAATTGTTTTACCTCATTTCTTAGAGACTTAATCTCCGCACGCAGGTCACATTCGCATGACTTTTCGCACGACTCGTATTATTCAAGCGGCAATGGGTTATGTATCCACTTTCACTGGTTACCATACAATTAACTTGATCACCTGTCGTGACAGGTACAGTGTCATGGTTATTGGGAGAGAAGGTCAGGGAAATTGTTTTGGATCCGTGGGGGTCAAGGGAAGACATTCGACCTTCCCGAGTAGGGACGTACACATTTCCGGGGTCACCGTCGTCACTACATTCAAGAGACGCCATTTTTGAACTATATGTCGCAACTGTCTGGTTTGGGGTAATATGGGGATGGGGGAATGGGCCAGAGTGTACGAAACATCGATTACGAACAGAAAATAGATTCCACTCACTCGCTCGCACTCCGCATTTCGCCGCAGTGCATATTACCAATGTGTGATAAATTCGAAGCGAGGAATACGCAATACACATCTATGTATAGCGATGCTTCGCTGGCTGGGCCGCTTCAATATGTTCATAGAACACAGATACCCCACATATCGCGTTGATAGTAAACAAGGCAAAATTCCAGTGTCCAAAATGGAGAGATAATCCATGACACGGGGTTCGAATCAAAAATCGAAATAAACTTTCCGCATCTACTCATCATAAGGAAGCTACATATCAAATTTCAGTGCTGTAGCTATTACAAAAGTTTTACCAGTTACAAGGCAAACTTTTCAAATTCTAATTAAAAAAGGGGAAGATAATCCATGACTCAGGTGTCGAATCAAAATAAACTTTGCAAATTTACTCATCATAAGGAAGCTATATACCAAGTTTCAGGTGTGTAGCTATTAGGGTTTAAAAGTTTTACGAGCTACAAGCCAAAATTGGAAAATTCTAACTTGAAAAGGGGGAGATAATCCATGACCATGGGGTCGAATCAAACATACATGTACCAAGTTTCAGGTCTGTAGCTATTACGGTTTAAAAGTTTTACGAGTTACTAGGTTGGTGACGGACGGAAGAACGGACAAGGGTAACACTAAATGCCCCCTCCACTATCGTGGTGGGGGCATAACAATTAGTGAGGCAAAAGTTGTCATATACAAGTAACTTACCTTAATTCATCAGTTACACATCAGTCGATGAATGAACTGTAATGCTGGTGTAGAATATTAAAGTTATTCATTATGTTCAATAGTGCTGCTTTTACATGACGTGAAATTACAACATGCATGACATGATCTGGAAGAACAACCACAGACCAAGCACGCATATTCAGAATCACGTCGCAAATTTAATCCTCTATGTTGGTGTACGTTAGAACAAAATATCACGTAGTATATTATCCAATGCGGGTTGTAATCTCTTGTTCCTCTAAATAAATGCGTCCAACAATCCCTGTAGCTGCTATCGTGATAAAAAATGTTAAAGGTTCTGTCAGTGCCTCACATATTGATCTTAATATCCACCATTCTGATTCCAAGTACCAGAATAATGATGTTTTCATGCGCCGTCGTAGTGTTACCTGTCATATTCCGTTGTTTATTTGATCAAATTGATGGACAAATTTGTGTCCGCTAATGTCGCCAAGAGCATAATCTGTGACGTTGACTGTAATAATTTGGCATAACGTCTAGCTTGTGCATTTTTGGTTGAATGAAGTGATCACTATGGTGAATAAGTGTGTATTTGTGTCCGGTTTGCTCAGTAGGTAGAGCGATGGTGTGGTAAACCAGAGATCCCCGGATCGATTCCAGGCTGGTGCGCATCTTTCTCACCCTGTGACATTTAGCGCCCAACGTAGTTGCGGGAAGTAACTCTGCAGAATACTCCCGCATCGTCAGTACCGAGAGTGATGGTGCTCTCCGTAGGTTTCCCCTGCAAAGTACCAAATCACATCTGATTTGCACTTCAACTGTGAATTGCGACATATTTTCTGTATTTTTCAATTGAAAGAAATGTCAGTATTATAGTTATTCATTTCTGTGTAATAAGTACAGCAAAAATATGGACGATAATTGAGTATTCTGTTGCCCAACGAAGAACCACGACTGATAAATACACCCAAAATTGTACCCAAACATATGGAATTCAGAGACAAAAATTAAACATGGAATTCGAGGACGAATTTCAATTTGGCGGAGAAGAATGTCACAGTACGCAACTGACTATGGGGATGAAGTGTGTATGATCTGTGCCTTGTTAGCTTGCTCGGTAGAGTCATGTGCATGGTACGGTAAACATGAGGTACCTGGTTCGATTCCGGGCCGTTATTTATCTTTCACTCTGTGACACAAGTAAACCGTTTTATTTTAAAGAAATGGCTATCACCGGAATAAATATTATCTTCACAAAATTTGATTCGGGCCAATAGAAATCAACAGCCAGAACAGAACGTTTGCAGTAATAGAAATCTAATTCCAAAATAAATTTTTAATTTTCTTTTTATGATCAGGTTTCGAAAATTAAAATATGCTTTTCTTTTAAAATTATTATCAATATGTTCACCATGTTATTATGGTTAATATGCAATTCACAGTCTCCTTGCAGCTTGAAATTGAAAGACATTATGAAAAGTTGTGTTGATCTCAGAAATTGTCATGTCGACTATAGGATCGCGTCGAAATAATGTTAACAGAATAGGAAAACGTTATTTGACACCGACGAAAAAGTAAACAAAAGGCAAAATTGATGCTTAGTTTTGCAATATTATACCGAAGACCACACATTATAATTTGATTTTATATGAAAATAAATATATTGTGTATGGTGGTGTCTATTAATGTGATATTCGAAACGACAGTGACGACATTTGTTTTTTTCAAAGAAATTGTCAAGGTCAATGTTTCACTGTTTGTCTCGCAATAACCCGCCATTTATATTTGCGCACCAAAAAAACAGATCAACAATACCGCTGACTTTCTAGTCACTTTGAATGAAATAGATGGGATAAAATTTTGGATTGGAACACGGATACGTTTGTCAACTATTTCGATTTTATTGCCGCATTGGTCAAGAAGAGCGGTCCGCTGGATTGACTGCAGAGCGCAGCGTAAAGCGGTCATTCTTTCGCAGTTTAAAGAAAAAAAGGTCTGGAGCGTAAACTGCAATTAAAAGCGGAGCGCAGCGCTAACTGCGCTATAAGTATTGCAATTCCGCAACCAACTCTTTGGACCGCAGTCACATGATTGCAGTCCGATTGCGGTCCAATTGCAATTAATGGGAACGCGAATTGCAATCCTGCGCTCCAGGAATTGCAATTCGCCTGGTAAGAGAACCGCAGGCCACTCTGTACTACCGCGAGTCACTATCAGTAAAATAAATGTTCCTTTTTTTTCTTCTTTTTTGTCTTGTACAAAAACAAAACAAAAACAAAACAAAAACAAAAACATATTACTAAATGATTATATCTGTATAGCGGGCACTCGTAATTTTTTACTGTACGGTGTTCTTCCAAACTGTATGGGTTGTAAATGTTACCGTATAAATAAGCTTCCTACGACAATGAGGCTCATGATTGAGACACAATTTACAATATTTTCCGTAACAGGCGTCAAAAGTTGACAACATTTTGAGAGTACATGTACATGCGGAATTATATTAAATCTACATGTATTTTGAGAATTTTGTCAACTTTTGACGCCATTTACAGAAAATATTGTATTATTTGTCTGTGACTGAAGAAATGTGGATTATTTGACAGTCTACTCCTGGCCTGCCATCGCATTCATTTACTAGATATGGACATTATGTTGTTTGTCAGAAGCATCACAGGAATTTCAGTGATTGAATGGCGAACAGTGCAGACCCTGATCCATAAACTTAACATTGAGGGAAATGTTATAAAATGTCTGTTTCAGTCACGGTCTGCACTGGTCGCAAAGGCCGTCAGCCTAATTTCACCTGTACATTTTTGTTAAAGAATTTCCTTCTCTAATGGTAATCTTGCCAATAATTATCGATTCATTATTACAAAATACTAGAACATTGTGCTTGAAATCAAGCAGCTCGATTGGCTATGCCTGAGCTGTGCTGTAGTTCGGGCTCAGACAATCAAATTGCTTGGTTGCGAGTTGGCATTGCAAATTTATGTTAGAAACGTTAATAAACCCTGGTAGGCTATATTAACACAGACTATTGTGTATTATACGCTCCACCAAACTGTGTTCTTATGTAATTGGTTGTCACTTGTTACCAACCCAGTGGCCCGTTTCACTAAACTTCGTACGACTAAAATGTTTGTAAGTGCAAATTAAGGATAGTCTGAAAATTTCAATTGATGGATTTACATTTATTGAGCATAGGCTACATATACAGCCTATGCCCTATACATGTAAATCCAGTAATTGTTTGCAAGGAAACTGAGGAAACTGTTAATGTCAAATTTACAGACTATCATAATTTTGCATTTACGAACATTTTAGTACGAAGTTTATTGAAACGGCCCCCTGAACCCTTTTAGCTACTTGTACATGTAAACAATGGTATTTAGTACTAAACCCATTGACCCGGCCCTAAATGACCTTATCGGTTGATAGGCCGTTAAACCCCAACAAACAAAAACAAAAACAAAAAAACACTTCGTTAGACTAACAAGTGCAAACTAAAATGTTCATAAGTGCAACATTATGATAGTCTGTATATTACACATTAACAATGTTTTCTTGTAAACAATTATTCGATTTACATTTATTGAGCATAGGCTGCATAATCTGTCTATGCTCAATAAATGTAAATCCATGAATTTAATTTTCCAGATCAATTTAATCAATTGTATTTTGCACTTACGAACATTTTAGTCGTACGAAGTTTATTGAAACGGGCACCAGGGGCCGGTTTCACTAAACTTCGTACGACTAAGAAGTTCGTAAGTGCTAACTTAGAATAACGGACATTTAAACGGACAGCCGATGTAGGAAAATATTTAGTGCATGTGTTCACATGTGGTGATGTGTACATCATGGTGGCAAATAATAACTGCAGTTAACGTAGTTGTCGTACGAAGTTTAGTGAAGCGGGTCCCTGTATCACGTCTGCAATACATTATATACAAACTCAAACTTTAAATGACCCGTTTAAGCCGAATGTGTTGAGCAAGCGCATTATTACTTCCGGCAACAAAACAAAACAAAAGCAATACATTCTTGAAAAAAAAACACCATATCGTTCTCTAGAGAGCACGACGACTGGACACTTTTTATGATCAAAGAATCGACCCAATAACTTACATCTTTTTTGTATGTATTTATATGTCACGGTATGTATGTAACTCATGATGGGCAGAAGGTATGCTATCGTGTCCGGTTAGCTCAGTCGGTTACAGCGGTAAGTAAGGTAAAATTAGAGGTCCCGGGTTAGAGCCCTGGTCGTTGCACATTTTTTCTCGCCCTGTGAAATATACTTTCTATATATATACAATACAACCAGCCGCCCCGTATGCGGCTTGGTACGGGTTCAAATGCATACATACACAACACCGCAATCAAGCAATTTGATTGTCTGCGTCTGAGCTGTAGCACACCTCAGGCTCAGCCAATTAAGATGATTG
The DNA here is from genome assembly GCA_029237695.1 of Conchocele bisecta. Lineage (NCBI taxonomy): Eukaryota > Metazoa > Mollusca > Bivalvia > Lucinida > Thyasiridae > Conchocele > Conchocele bisecta. The sequence goes on along the minus strand of CM055275.1, from coordinate 93,731,058 downwards.
ATTTCAAGCACAATATTCCAGTACATATGTATTTTGAAATAAAGAATTCTAAAATAAATTTTCCGCCCATAACTATTTAACCTCATGGCATTTTGTAGCACGTTGTTTCTGCAACTGCAAGCCGCCTTTGCTAACTTTAACCCTTTCACCCCTAAGTAACTGCATGGGCTGCGATATGTTAATTTTGCAACCAATCCAATCATCGCAAAATGATTTTCAGACTATTCCTTTCATAAAAAGGGGGTATCTATTGTTCTCAAAAATATGAAAATTACTTTCAAACAGTGCAGATCCTGATGAGACGGCTCGTTACGAGCCGGCTCATCTGGATCTGCACTGTTTGCATAAACCGATATAGTGGGCTTTCGGGTTCAAGGGATTCAATATAGACACAGGCGTGGGATACGCCCTATTGGTATATTATATATACGCCATGTGCTTTTGTACCTTCGAACTATATTTTTTCTTAAACAAAGTCAAAAGTTGACAAAATTTTCTGAGTACATGCTGAATTATATCCTTTGAATATTTTGTCAAAGTATTTCAAAATCCGAAGATACAAAACCACATGGCGAGTCTCATATATACGGAGCAGAACTATCTGGCCCCGTATGCGGTTAGTACGGGTACATATGCCTACATACACAAACTCGCAATCAAGCAATTTGATTGTCTGGGCATGAGCTGTAGCACAGCTCATGCTCAGCCGATCAAGCTGCTTGATTTCGGACACAATTTTCAAGCTGTGACATTCCACATACAGAAACTACAAACACAACATAGCAAGCAAGCAATTTGATTGTCTGAGCCTGAGCTGTAGCACAGCTCAGGCTCAGCAAATCAAGCTGCTTGATTTCAAGTGATGAAGCTAAGCCATACGTATATAACCTAGCCGGTTTGCGCCGACATTGATTTCGTAAATGAGTCATATTTTCCAGATATTTGTCGAAAATTGACAAACACTTCTGAGCCACCTCTCTATAACAACACACTCTGTATAACAACACCCTCTCTACAACAACACCCTCTCTATAACAACACCCTCTCTACAACAACACCCTCTCTATAACAACACCCTCTCTATAACAGCCGCTATTTTATATCCCAGATGGATGATTTGCTCTGTATCTAACCCTTGGACTGCTGAGCACGAAAATTGCCGTCTGCTGTTACTTTGCCTTCCTTCTCAATAAAACATGTTTTGACAGCATTTTAGAATCATTTCCATTTCATTGGAAATGATTCTAAAATGTTGTCAAAGCATGTTTTTGATGAGAATTATCGAAGAAAATAAATAAACAGCGGACGACAAAATATAATTCAGCATTAACCTCCCTACAACAGCCACCTCTCTACAACAGCGAGCTTTGCGTCTTCCCATGGTTGGCGGTTGTAGAGAGGTTGCACTGTACTTTCAAAGCATCAGCGAGCGCGTCATGCGGGCCGCGGCCGTCTAATGTTTTGAAAGCCCCACAAAACAATTCGTTCTATTCATATTTGAAAGATCAAAGAAAATACCCGATAAACTATTTGTTTGTATATTTACATTTTCTATATATACAGAGCAGCAATATCTGGCGCCGTATGCGGATCGGTATGGGTTCAGGTGTTGTGGCGTGGTTAAACAGTGGAAGTTTACGGTGTCCAACCCGGGGACCGTCCGAATGCAGGTGTGGCGACTCGTCACGGGTACGTCCCAATACGTCCTCAGGGGAGAAAACGTCTTCTCGTACGGCACATGTAAGTTCTAATTGAGAGACAACTTGTGATTTTGTACCTTCGGAAATCTGCGTAATTTCATGAAATACGTTTCACAAAATCGTAGATGGCATACATGTGGAATATTGGAATATACATGCTAAAATTGTATTATTTTCGAAAAAATATTGTAAATTTTGTAAACGTATTTAATGAAATAACGCAGATGTCCGATGTCACATGGCATGGGCGGATTTTCAGGGGGGGGGGGGGCGGGGGGGGGGGGGGGGGGGGCGGACCCGGCGCGCGCCCCTCCTAAAATTCGCCGAGTAAATATTTTTTACAAGTTACAAGGCACGTTTCATGCCAAGTGCCATGTATTCCATGCATTTTTCTGTCGTTGTCTTAGTGTTTCAACATTTATTAAACGTTTTCAATCAAAAATCATGTCGAAACATACTGTGACAGTGTCAATATTTTTGCTCCAAAATGCGCCAGAACGCAGCAAATGCCATGTAGATTTCAAAAAAAATAGTTACGCCCCCCCCACCCCCCCCCCCCCACCCCTCTAAGCCGAAATCCTGGATCCGCGCCTGCATGACGTGTCTGGTATAACGAATACCATCATGGGCACTTGAGTTGTATTACTGATATTTTATTCACACTGCATTTTCGGAACAGCGACTTTGCCGGTCAATAGCGTGACGTTATTAAATACGTACGTTCGTTTCCCATTGAAACACAACGGAACTAAGCCGTCAGTATTTTTCCATATTGAATTCGCGTGCGTTCATATTTGTCAGTGCGGAACTACGCAAAATAATTCCTTCTAAATCACCACCAATTTGTTTATTTTATTCATAGTTTGTATATTTTTTGAAGCGCATATAAATTGTGAATTATGTACGTATAACAATATTTCACGCTGCGGAACTCGTGCATATATCCGCATACAAATCAAATAACCTATAAATATTGACGTCTCGTGAGTTCATATTGGTCAGTGCCGGAGGAACTAACGTTTACGTTTCACCCTCGCACCAAAGTTAGTTTCCTTCTAAATCACCTCTAATATGTGTATTGTATGTATAGTATATGTATTTTAGGCGTATATACATTATGAGCGATGTACGTATATAATAAAAAGGTTACTTGATGTTCATCAGGCTGAACACGTAAACGGTGGGAATTCCTTCATTATATTCCTACGCGTTTCCTAGCCTTGTCTGATAACCGTCTCTATATATGTGGCTGTGACTGGATAAATGACACGTATGTGTTTTTGACCAGGATCTGGGCGCCGTTTCACCAAACTTCGTACGACTAAAATGTTCTTAAGTGCAAATTTAGGATAGTCTGGAAATTTCAATTGATGGATTTACATGTATTGAACATAGGCTGCCTATGCAGCCTATGCTCAATACCTGTAAATACAATAATTGTTGACAAGAAAACGTTGTTAATGTAAAATTTACAGCCTATCGCAATTTTTCACTTACAAACATTTTTGTCGTATGAAGTTTAGTGAAACGGGCTCCAGGATCTGCACCGTTCGCAATTACAACCGGTATCCTTCTAACAAGGATTACAGATCGCTATATAAAAGCAGTGTAATATTTGATCAGGAGCTACACTGGTCTCATTCCCATCAGACCCATTTCTCCCGTCACAGCCACATTTGAGACACGATTGTGATTTTATACCTTATATATTTTCCGTAAATGGCGTCAAAATTGGAGAAAAAAAATCGGAATTCCATATTCTGTAGGTACTTAACGTATTTAATGAAATTACGCAGATGTCCGAAGTACAAACTCACATTTGTGCTTGCAGCTGGGTTTGAAGCGGATGAGACGCTATCGTCGGAGACCGACAGAATATCGGTGAATCAGGGCGATCTTATTGGCTGGTGAGTTCATACCCTCTCACCATTCCTGACGAACTGTTCCACGTTTTGCTGCCGACGAACTTTCGGCTATTGAGCACATTATATCTAAAATACATTTAAATATATGTACTATTTCATCATTGATGAAATTCCATCAAATATTGATTTTATAGGGAAAGTATAGGAAAAGTACACTTTTTCTATGGGAATTGAAATATAATATTTGAAATAAGTTTTGAATTTGGAGACCGATTTTCAAAATCTAACTTTTGTGTTCTTAGTAACATCGTTCCCAAGCTATCTCGTCATATTTCGGAGTCACTTTCGTGACACAATGACTTTCAATGTTTAGTTGTTCGACCCCAACTGTCACTCCCCAGATCCTTTATTTGTCAATAAAAAAATGGGACTCTTTATTTCATCAAATTCTGGCGATCTTATTGGCTGTTTCTCAAGTAAATATAATTGATTAGGATTTTCAAGCAAACTGTGTACATGTACATGGTCTCAAAATATCTGCACTATTTTTTATACCGGTATAAAAAAATAGTGCAGATGTTTTGAGACCATGTACATGGCGCTGTGTACTATATTTAGCACCAGGCCCGTAGCCAGGGGGGATCGGAACGGTCGGACGACCCCCCCCCCCCCGCCTAGCCTCGAGGTCCATTGTTTTAGACCCCCCTAGATACATCAGGCCCCTTGGGCCTTCGAAATTCGGGCGACTCAAACAGGTCTGGCTACGGGCTGAGCACAGTCATATACCTGTACTCGGCGGTGTATGTGCTTTGTTTCATCAACATCGGTGGAATTCACAACCGCCAGCGTTAATCTTGCACTCTTGCCCAGGTCAGGGCGATCTTATTGGCTGGTAAGTCTCTACACTATCAACTTCACTGGTGCATCACTCCGCGTTAATCGTGCACTCTTGCCCATGGTCAGGGCGATCTTATTGGCTGGTAAGTCTCTACACTATCAACTTCACTGGTGCATCACTCCGCGTTAATCGTACACTCTTGCCCATGGTCAGGGCCATCTTATTGGCTGGTAAGTCTCTACACTATCAACTTCACTGGTGCATCACTCCGCGTTAATCGTGCACTCTTGCCCATGGTCAGGGCCATCTTATTGGCTGGTAAGTCTCTACACTATCAACTTCACTGGTGCATCACTCCGCGTTAATCGTGCACTCTTGCCCAGGTCAGCGCGATCTTATTGGCTGGCAAGTTTCTACCGTATCACCTTCACTGGTGCAGCATACCGCGGTTAGTGCTCTTTATTTCATCAAATTCCGCTGAATAGTCAGCGGAATTTGATGAAATAAAGAGCACTGACCGCGGAGTGCTGCCGAGGGATTCCTACACGTTCCAGAATCGTGTCAGATAAATAGAGGATCTTGCATGATTGATGATTTAATATCATATTTATTAAACGTGTTTACTGATTTCATAAGGAACCAGGCTTTGCCGAGTTTCTTATGAAATCAGTGAACGAGTGTCCGGTGTAAGGTCTCAATATTTGACTGGTTCCTTCAGGTATACGTACGCCATCGATATGATACCGTGGGGCTCATCCGGTTCGGTTGACGGAAACATCCGAATAACGAAAACCACAGCGCCATCTGTCGGTGTAAGTGTGGATTTCGCCACAGGGGCGACAATTCTGGACGACGGTGGATATTCCATAAAGGCCTATGTGTCCCAAAGTAAGGCGTTTGCTGAATCATGTATTGTAGCTAGTTATTTCACTTTGAATTTATTTATAGAAATCCCAAGGTGCATGATCACGTGGTTACAACACTCCAAAGTAAGTATTATTTGATATTTTCCTTAATATGCAACGGATTCTGATGAAATATGGCGCAGCAAACGCGTCTTCGTGAGCTGCATTTGGTGGTCTCTGTTTTCTCATAAACTTCTGTCGTTGTTGCGAAGAATCGATTTCCGACACGGAAATCGATTCTTCGCAAAAACGACATAAGTCTGTGCCAAACTCCCTAGACCACCAAATGCAGCTTAACAAGACGCGTTTGATGCGCCATATTTCATCAAAATCCGTTACGTAATAAGGACACTATAAAAGAATACGTACTTTGAATCGGTACGTGTTGTTGTTGTTAGTACCACGTGATCATACACCTTGAATCCGGTCCAACTTGAATGGTATTTTTTCGGGCCTAATTGCTTGTATCAAAGACCAATGTCGCATTGTGTGTTGCGTAAATGAGCCATAATAGTGTGTGTCACTACTGTCTGTTTCACGAAAGCTGCCCAAATATTACGGCTATATAAACAATTCAAAAACAATACTGTTTTCGATAATATTAAATTAAAGGAAAATTTAAGAATTACCCTTCTTTTTATTTCGTGAAAATTTGTCAAATATTGATTTTATTACGAAATATTGATTTTTCTATGGGAATTTAACATGGGCCATGATGGGGGAAAGGAGGTAGAGAAGGTATCCGAAAACGAAAAATTTGGAAATTGACTCCAAAACCTGGCTAGATAGCTTAGAAATGATCTAACTAAGAAAACAAAAGTTAAATTTTGAAAATCGGTCCAGTATTTCCGAAATTAAAAAAATGTCCCCATGTTAAATCCCATAGACATCTTCACTCTGTGAAGATGTCTATGGGGATTTAACATGGGGAAATTGTTTTTTCGCAGTAAAATCAATATTTCACCAAATTTCACGAAATAAAAAGAAGACTCATTCTTAATATTTCCTTTAATTTAATATTATCGAAAAAAATATTGTTTTTGAATTGTTTATATTGCCGCAAAAATTTGGCCAGCTTTCGCGAAACAGACAGTAGTGTCGGTCTAAGTCATCCTACATATATGCACAATCTGATCCGGGACTGCATTATTTGCCAGATCCATAATTTGACACTTATTTTACTGTATGTGCAGTCTGATCTTGGTCTACCCTGTTGGCAGTATCTCGTTTTGCACTATTCGGTAAGAAATAAGTAACATAAAACTTAGGACCGGATCTCAATAAATACATTTGCAAAGGGAAATAACTAGCTTCTGTCACTCATTGAAACGGTCAGTAGAAGGGTCAAAACCTTAGCGGCCTCTTCTTCTACTGACCACTACAATTATTGTAGCGGATAGGGGATGAAATCCGGGTTTACTTCTACTGTCTGTTTCACGAAAGCTGCCCAAATTTTGCGGCCATATAAACAATGCAAAAACAATAAACCAACTTTTTCACAGAGTGAAGATGTCTATGGGGATTTAACATGGAGACATGTGTTGAATTTCAGAAATACTGGACCGATTTTCAAAATTTAGCTTTTGTTTTCTTAATTAGATCATTTTTTAGCTATCTAGATAAATTTCAGAATCAATTTCCAAAATGTTTCGTTTTTCGACTCCTCCTCCAGGTTCTCCACCTCTTAAATTCATTTTTCATAATAAAATAAATATTTGACCAAATTTCACGAAATAAAAAGTAGGTTCATTCTTAAATTTTGCTATAATTTAATATTATCAAACGAAATATTGTTTTTGCATTGTTTATATGGCCGTACAATTTGGGCAGGTTTCGTGAAACAGACAGAAATTACATATTTGTATCTGACTCTGGCGGAATGGGGCGTATGGGTTTTATGATCAGTGTATATCTAGATCAGTATCTTCACTGTTCGCTATTCCATCAATGAAACACCCGTCATGTTTGTAGCAAGCAGTATATATCGTTATCGGGCTACATGAGTGTAATGTTTGATCACGAGCTACATGTACACTAGTCATCGCAAATCCTATAATTCCCATTTCTCCAGTTACAGCCACCTATGTTCGCGTGAGTGTGTGTAAAAATGTTAGAAGTTTATGGGTTAATATATAATTGGTTCAATCAAGCTAACATGTCCGTTAACCGTGACGGCTTAAACACGGTAACAAAGTATTTATTATGTCACGTACTTTCATTATTATAGTTTATTTCTGGCATGCTACGTATGTTGAGGGGTATATAGTTTTCGTCATTCCGTCCATCGGTTTGTCTGTTCGTCCGTCCGTCCGTCCGTCCGTCCGTAATATTTCCGTTAATGTTTTAGGATACCCATTATCTCTGCAACCGTAAGTCCGATTGACTTGAAACTTCACATACCTCTTTATCATCATCCATATTTTCATTCTATAGCACCAATGCGGCCCCCATTATCGAGGTTAAGGTCAAATTACCTCAAATTTGCGTTAATGTTTTTTGTGTGTAAAATATGCGTTATTAAAGTTTCTAATTTCCAACTATCTCCACGACACTAGGTCTGATTGACTTGAAACTTCATATATACCGCTTTTAATCCCGTCAACACAGTGCATATTATTTTTGATATCCTGTCAATACGACGTGATCACTGCGTATGAATATGTGCGGTAGTCATACTAGTCGATTCTCCGACTTTGAGGATGCGGCAGGGGTTACGTGTTTGCATTTTAAAGCTATTTGTAGGTGTTGACGGGATAAATATAATAGTAGGTTAGTGCCGTGAATGGGAAAACTATCTGGCGCGGCACTCCCGTTTCCTAAGCCTTGCCAGATATTCTTTCCCACTCACGACACTAACCCTATTCTCTATATCACCATCCATATTTTCACTCTAAAGTCCACCCATGCCACAGGTCAAGGTCAAATTACTTTGAAATGTGCATTCATTTGTGTGTGTAAAATATTCGTTAAAGTGTTTCAGTACCTAATTTATCCCGTCAACACAGTGCGTGTGTGCCGTGAAACACGGTGCCGTGAAACATTTGTGATATCCTGTCAATACGACCTACTCACTGCGTATGAATGTGTGCGGTGATCGTGGTTATTTTATTGCATTTTAAAGCTATTTGTATGTGTTGACGGGATAAATAGAATAGTAGGTTAGTGCCGTGAATGGGAAAAAAATATCTGGCGCGGCACGGAAACGGGATGTGCTTGGCAGAGCCTCGCCCATTCCGTTTCCTAAGCCTTGCCAGATATGTTTTCCCATTCACGGCAATAACCTACTATTCTCTATATACCCAAAACATGTTTTGTTTTGCATGTGACCCCCCTCCGACCGCCCAATGTCAAGGTCACTGAGGACTTATGTTCACCTTGTGTGTAAGACAGACGCGTTAAAGTTTGTTCCAGGATGCCAGCAAGGGGGTTAGGTTAGTGATAGCAATGGCCTTGTTATTTATTTGTCAGGTAATTCTTGGACATTCAATCAAACTGAAATTTCAATTGAATGGATCAATTAAAGAATGTGGTTAACTGAACTCCTTCATGGAGTTAGCCCCGTTATTCAATTGACCCTTTCAATTGTCATGTCACGTATCCTGTTAGAGTCATAGGCATGCACATAGAGAATAGTAGGTTAGTGCCGTGAATGAGAAAATATCTGCACGGCCTCGCCCATCCCGTTTCGTGCCGCGCCAGATGTTTTTTCCCATTCACGTCACTAACCTACTATTCGATTTACCCCGTCAACACCTACAAATGGCTTTAAAATGAAAAAATAATAACCCTAGTCGCATCTTCAAAATCGACTAGTATGACAACCGCACATATTCATACACAGTGATTGGGTCATATTGACAGGATATCAAAAACGCACAGTCTTGGCGGGATAAAATACGTTCATACCTCTGATCTTCCGGATGATACTGGAACAGAGGTCCCGTCTCTTTATGACCTTGGTCCGTATCAGGAATGTTAAACAATTTTCCTTTCACTTTTTTCTTGTTAGATCATGCGCCGACGTTCACCAGTACCCTGTCGGCGATAACCATACTGGACACGTTATCCGCCAGCGCGACCATATATACGGCGTCGGCGACGGATACTGACGTCGATGACGTCCCCGAGCTCGTGTTTTCTCTCGACTCGACGGAGTTCGCCATTGGCAGCTCTAGTGGTACGTACATGTACATAACCGGCGGCGAATAGTTCACGGGATAAATAGAATAGTAGGTTAGTGCCGTGAATGGGAAAAATATCCGGCAAGGCTCAATAATTTCTTTATTTCTCATCAGAAGTATATGTTGTGACCACTCATTTGAACCGAGACGGTTCAAATGAGTGGTCACAACATATACTTTGGTTCAGAAATAAGGAAAATAGATAGAGAATAGTAGGTTAGTGCCGTGAATGGGAAAAATATCCGGCAAGGCTGAAGAATTTCTTTATTTCTCATCAGAAGTATATGTTGTGACCACTCATTTGAACCGTCTCGCCGAGACGGTTCAAATGAGTGGTCACAACATATACTTTGGTTCAGAAATAAGGAAAATATATAGGGAATTGTAGGTTAGTGCCGTGAATGGGAACAAATATCTAGCAAGACTGGATATCAAAAATGTTTCACGGAACCGTGTTTCACGGCACATACGCACTGTGTTGTCGGGATAAAAACCTATTGTCTGGGCAGGTTTCTTGAAACAGACAGTAGACGCCCACATTCCAGGTTGTAATATAAGGACATATACTGCGTTCGTCCATTCTTTAGATATGACATTTTCGGGTAAAATAAACATTAATTTATCATTACCGGATGCGTTAATTGGCATTCTAATATTTTTTATCCCAACGCGACTGGCTACTCTTAAACACAATGATCATATGTCGATACTAATTTTACTCAGGTGACACATTTTATTGATATACATAGTTTTAAAATGTCCTACCTCATTTGTAGTACAGCTCAGGCTCAGCCAATCAAACTGATTGATTTCAAGTACAATGTTCAAGTATTTTGAAATAATGAAATTGACATATACATGTATTGGAAAAATTCGCAGACGGTAGTGTAATTAAACATATCACTTTTTGTTCAAAATAAATGCCTTCGAAAACAGTCGATCAGATAAGGGAGGTAATATTAGAATAATTATTATTCCTATGTTCAGGGGCGGTAACTCTTGCGATTGCGCCAGTAATTGGATCTTACACGTTGACCCTGGTGGTCGCGGATCACTGCACACAGACGGACGAATTTAAGTTGAAGGTGTTCATCGTCGCCACCGGGGTATGTATTGTGTTGTTGTTGTTATTCTCTTGTTGTTGTTGTTCCTTTGACTTTCCCACGCTTATAATTTTTTGTGGCACCGCACTAAATGCGTAAGAATGACATTGATAAAAAGTATACATTAAAATCATTAGTATGTAAGAATTAGCAGAATTAATACTTTCAAAAAAATTATTATTATTATTATTATTATTATATTAAGTTCTGAATTTTTAATCCCCCACCACCTATACGTACAGGTGAAATATGGGATTATATCCCGTTAACCCGGCCTAAATTGACATGAGCTGTTGACAGGCCGTTAAACACCATTAAATAATACACAAAATAATAGATAATACTATTATTTTTATTCTACTAGAAAGTTTTACAAAGGAAAATTGTCATATTCTTTCTTGAAAATTTTGTTAACATAGCAAGCATATATAGAGTAGTTATTAATGACAGGACACGTAACACTGGCAACCAAAGTTAAAGGTACATACCCACTCTGTTTTCGATTCGGCTTATATTTAAGGGTGGGAATTGGCTCGAACACCTTCCATACCCCACTATGTATGCACACACTGTTATTCATATCAGAGACGACATTTTCTGGCAAAATAAGCCTTCATTCACCATTACCTCACGTATTGATTGGCATTATTATAAATTTAATATCAGACGTAAACTTCCACACTAATATTAGGCGATAGCCGTGATTAACGGTCAGGTGACACATTTAATTAGTATAAATAATTAAAAACCATCATGCCTCATTTACAATGATAATATCCTGATACCACCGCGGCGCGTCTCTATCAGTAAACTAAATATTACTAAATTATTATATCTGTATAGTATACAATTATTTAATTCCCATAAAGAACATGTTGAGCCTACTGAGTGGGCATGTACAAAACTTTGCATAAGTGCTGTGGGTTAGCGTATTGCAAATTGTTGTGCAGGAGTTATTTATGAAAACAATATTGAAATAGTGGGAGCAATGTTTGACATATGAATTGTACATTATAATTTAGAGTCAAGTAATACACTGGGCATATTCTACTCTATAGTCTGTTTCACGAAAGCTGCCCAAATTTTACGGCTATATAAACAATTGAAAAACAATATTATTTTCGATAATATTAAATTAAAGGAAAATTTAAGAATGAGGCTTCTTTTTATTTCGTGAAATTCGGTCAAATATTGGTTTTAATACGAAAAATTGATTTCCCTATGGGAATTTAGCATGGGGGAAAAAGAGGTAAAGGAGTGTGGGAGGAGTCAAAAAACGAAAACAATTGGAAATTGACTCCGAAACCTGACTAGATAGCTTGGATATGATCTAACTAAGAAAACAAAAGTAAAATTTTAAAAATCGGTTCAGTATTTCTAAAATTCAAAAAAAAATCCCCATGTTAAACCCACATAGACATCTTCACTCCTTGAAGATGTCTATGGGGATTTAACATGGGGAAATTTTGTTTTCGCAATAAAATCAATATTTGACCAAATTTCACGAAATAAAAAGAAGGCTTATTCTTAAATTTTCCTTTAATTTAATATTATCGAAAAAAATATTGTTTTTGAATTGTCTATATAGCCGTAAAATTTGGGCAGCTTTCGTGAAACAGACAGTAGTATGGTGCATACTGTGCATGTACTAACTATACATTGAATATTTATAATACATTGGGATAAAATGATCTGGAAACAGTGGGGTGAAGTTTATATTTTTCTCCATTTATAATACTTTTTTAAAAAGAACAACAACACATAAATGAGACACGCCAAATAAAGGCAAAAGTTGAGAAAACTTTCAGAGTACATGTGGAATATAATTCCACATGTACTCTGACAATTTTGTCAATTTCTGACGTCATTTACGGAAAATATTGTAAATTTTGTAAACGTATTTGTAAAATTACGCACATGTCCGAATGTACAAAATCAAATGGCGTGTCTCAAATGATAAAGGAACAATGTCTAATTTCCTGCCTGGAGCCTTGTGTAAGTGTGTACGCTTCCACGACTTCCAGGGGATACCCGACATAACTAACCTGCCTGGACTAAGCAGCGTCTCCGAGACTATCAACGTGGAGACAGAAATATTCCCCTTGACGATCACCCCCGCCGATACATACGCATGCGTGATCGACTCCTACACCCCGACGCGAACGGCCGGCAACCCGTTTGAGATCAAATTGAATGGAGCATCGGGTAATATATTTAACAAGGTCATCGTTATCACTAAGCTAATCCCCTCGCTGGCTGCCTAGATAATAATAATAATAATAATAAAAAAAAAAAACGCTCATATGTTTGCACCTTACAAACAAGTTGAACATAGGTCCTCAGTGACATTGACCTTGGGCGCTCGGCCGTGTGTCGTATGAACAACAAAGCAGCATACATAGGCACACAATGTGGCCAAATATTATCAAAATCGTGAAGGGGTTCATAAGTTCATAAATGTAAAGGTATTACTAATGCACGTACGTATGCAATTATGTACGCACGTACGTAAGTGCGTACATACGCATCAACATCGGTGAAGCGGTTCATAAGTTCATAAATTGAAAAGTATTACTAATACATGCACGTACGCACGTACACGAATTAACGATATATCCCCTCTTGCATATCGACATTCTTTTCTTGAATTTTCAAGATCTTGAACATTCAAGAAAAGAACTTGAAAATTCAAGAAAAAATCTTGAAAATTCAAGAAAATATCTCGAAAATTCAAGAAAAGATAAAAAAAGAGTGAAGTGGCCCTTATGGGCTTCCGTAGATACATGTATAATACTGATGTCGTTCTATTTTCGTTGCAGTGAACACAGTCTACCTCAAAAACGCCGCGAACATACTATACAGCGACGCGTCGTCAATCACCGTTACCATCACGTGTGTTGGATCTACAGCCAGTGTCACGGAGGACTTGATTATCAACATCGATCCCAACGGCCAGCCCACCTTCGCCAGCATGCAAGGTAAACTAAATGTGCATGATCACGTGGTTACAACAACAATAACGTCGCCCACTCCAAAGTAAGTATTATTTGATATTTTCCTTAATATCCAACGGATTTTGATGAAATATGGCGCAGCAAACGCGTCTTCATGGGCTGCATTTGGTGGTCTAGGGAGTTTGGCACAGACTTATGTCGTCTTTGCGAATAATCGATTTCAGAAGTTCGAGCGAAAATACAGAGACCACCAAATGCTGCTTAACAAGACGCGTTTGCTGCGCCATATTTCATCAAAATATGTTACGTAATAAGGACACAATAAAAGAATACGTACTTTGAATCGGTACTTGTTGTTGTTGTTAGTACCACGTGATCATACAGAACAATATTGGCAATATTAGACTACACTACAAGGTAAACTACATTATCCCGTATGTGCCATGAAACACATGCCGTGAAACATTTGTAATATCCTGTCAATACGACCTAATCACTGCGTATGAATATGTGCGGTAGCTGGGGTTATTCTTATTGCATTTAAAGCTATTTGTAGCTGTTGACGGGATAAATAGAATAGTAGGTTAGTTCCATGAATGCGAAAACATATCTGGCAAGGCTTAGGAAACGGGATGGGCGAGGCTTTGCCGAGCACATCCCGTTTCCATGCCGCGCCAGATATGTTTTCCTATTCACGGCACTAACCTACTATTCTATGTATCCCGTAAATGTAAATGCATTGATTTAACGACGGCACTGGCTAGTGCGGCTAATACATGTACCACTGAGCTAGTGCGACTAATACCACTGAGCTAGTGTGGCTAATACCACTGAGCTAGTGCGACTAATACCACTGAGCTAGTGTGGCTAATACCACTGAGCTAGTGCGACTAATACCACTGAGCTAGTGTGGCTAATACCACTGAGCTAGTGCGACTAATACCACTGAGCTAGTGCGACTAATAGCACTGAGCTAGTGCGACTAATAGCACTGAGCTAGTGTGGCTAATACCACTGAGCTAGTGCGACTAATACCACTGAGCTAGTGCCGACTAATACCACTCATCTATGTGGCTAATACCACTGACTAGTGCGACTAATAAGCACTGAGCTAGTGTGGCTAATACCAACAGGACAATGGCGACTAAATACCACTGACTAGGAACGACTAATTACCACTCCAGACTAGTGGGCTAATACCACTGGAGCTAGTTTGCGACTAATAGCACTGAGAGCTAGTGGCGACTAATAAGACAATACCACTGAGCAAGTGTGCGACTAATACCTACTAGAGCTAGTGCGACTAATACCACTGAGCTAGTGTGCTAATACCATGAGCTAGTGCGACTAATACCACTGAGCTAGTGCGACTAATACCATTGAGCTAGTGCGGCTAATACCACTGGCTAGTGTGGCTAATACCATTGAGCTAGTGCGACTAATACCACTGAGCTAGTGCGGCTAATACCATTGAGCTAGTGCGACTAATACCACTGCTAGTCGCGGCTAATACCAACATGAGCTAGTGCGGCTAATACCACTGCTAGTGTGGCTAACATTGAGCTAGTGCACTAATACCACTGAGCTAGTGCGGCTAATACCACTGGCTAGTGCGACTAATACCACTGAGCTAGTGCGGCTAATACCACAGAGCTAGTGCGGCTAATACCACTGAGCTAGTGCGACTAATACCACTGGCTAGTGTGACTAATATCACTGAACTAGTGTGACTAATACCACTGAGCTAGTGTGGCTAATACCACTGAGCTAGTGCGGCTATTACCACTGGCTAGTGCGGCTAATACCACTGGCTAGTGTGGCTAATACCACTGAGCTAGTGTGGCTAATACCACTGGCTAGTGCGTCTAATACCACTGGCTAGTGCGACTAATACCACTAATACCACTGGCTAGTGCGACTAATACCACTGAGCTAGTGCGGCTAATACCACTGGCTAGTGTGGCTAATACCACTGAGCTAGTGCGGCTAATACCACTGGCTAGTGCGGCTAATACCACTGAGCTAGTGTGGCTAATACCACTGAGCTAGTGCGACTAATACCACTGAGCTAGTGCGGCTAATACCACTGAGCTAGTGTGGCTAATACCACTGAGCTAGTGCGGCTAATACCACTGAGCTAGTGCGGCTAATACCACTGAGCTAGTGCGGCTAATACCACTGAGCTAGTGTGGCTAATACCACTGAGCTAGTGCGACTAATACCACTGAGCTAGTGTGGCTAATACGACTGAGCTAGTGCGGCTAATACCACTGAGCTAGTGCGGCTAATACCACTGGCTAATGCGGCTAATGCCACTGAGCTAGTGCGGCTAATACCACTGAGCTAGTGCGGCTAATACCACTGACCTATGTATCACTAGAACACCTACAGATGGCTGTAAAATGTATATTATATAACCCCAGCCACCGCACATATTCATACGCAGTGATTAGGTCGTATTGACAGGACAACAAATACACTATCGCCTGTGCTAATCTTGACAAACATCGTCAATTTCCTTGTTTCAATATTGATAAATCAATCAACTTGATTGGCTGAGCTTCAGCTCTGCCACATTCGGCAGCATGCAAGGTAAACTACACTACTGCCTGCGCTAGACTTGCCCATGTTATGACGTACCTTGTACATGCTGATTGTTCGGCAAAGATTCACGCAAGCGGTTGTGTACATTTACAGGGTGTTTCATAATACGATTACTATGTGGCCGAGTGACTGGAGAAATGGGTCTTATGGAATAGCTCCTGATCATATAGCAAATGATCAGACATGCAAATGATGTCATATGCGCTAGTGACTTTGCACGGTGACCCCTACGTGACTCACAGTAGTCTGACATCAACATCTTTAGCCTATTTTACCAACATTGCAAAGTGTACTTATCTAGCAAAGTATACTTTGAGGGAGACATTTTCAATTTTAGGATATTTTTTTTAATTTGTATTATACTGAATTTATTACATTATCACAGCCAAAATTCAGTATAATAATTCTGCATACATTTAATCATCAACTATATGAAGTCGTTAGTTCTATATGAAATAATGCATTTCAGGAAAATAAGTGATTACTCCCTCAAAGTATACTTTGGTAGAAAAGTATACTTTGCAATGTTGGTGAAATAGGCTACAGGTGATTAATTTGAATACATTTGTCAATGATTGGAATGTCATGATTTAACAATTCGTTCCCACGAAATAACAATTCGTTCCCACGGGAACGAATTGTTAATTCGTGGGAACAAATTGTTATATCTTGTTATTTTGAGAATAAAGTAAATTGTCATGTTTACAATACATGTACTTACAGCCATATTGATGTATCATATTGTTTGTGACTAAGTATACATGTAGTTGATTTCACTAGAAAATAATTAATGTATGCGTTAATTGACAATCACTTCCTCATATTCCACTCAGCTAGATTAATACACTTAGAGATTTTGGTGAACATATCGAAGTATACACGGTTGGCAGTAAACCCTGACCAATCTGTTTATGTTGTCCAGCGTCAGTGACCATCAGCGCCCTCAACGTGTCTAATGGCGACACGATTTACACGGCCACTGTGACTGACCCCGAGAATGACCCTATCACCATGGCGATGACCTCGTGTGAACCGTCAGCAACCTGTCCATTCGCCCCCCGGAACAGTAAGCGACGTCCATTTGTATCTGATGCACATTGGTTTAACCCTTACTACGCTGTTAATTAAATGTTGTCGTCTGCTGAAAATGTATTATTTTCTATATTTCTCGACAAAACCCTGGTTTTGACAGCACATGAGAATCGTCTCCAGTGGAGACGATTCTCATGTGCTGTCAAAACCAGTTTTTTGTTAAGAATTAAAGCAAAAATGAAAAACAGCAGACGGCAATTTCGTCAACAGCGTAGGAAGGTTTAAACAAAGTCTGGTTTACTTATTTTTCTTATGTCCATCAAATCAAGTTGGCAAGCTCAGTATACCACATTGATATGTACAAATGGCTTACTGATAGTAGTAATAAATAAAATGACTGAACGTCCTGAAATACTTCGCAGTATGTGTTTGTTGATGACACATAGACTAATAATTAATTTAGAGTGAACAGCGTTTCGCTAAAAATAAGCGCGGGAATTTCACAGCAGCAACAACAACGAGTTAAACATAGATTTTTGGAAAACTCAAAATGATAAATTGCTTTCGAAACTGAGATTGGAAACCGCAAGATTGTATTCGTGCATCGAACCATGGAGTTACGAATCGCGAATAATCGAGTATGGCGGATAATCGTCGCACCGTTAGACTACGGAAACATTTGCAATAACATAACTTTAGCACAAAAAGCGTAAGACCCGAGTTTTTAAAAAGTTCAACCCGCAAAATATGCATAAAAGCTGTTAGACCTCAAATTTGGATGCTGGTTGTATAATTCTTCTCTAGCGCTCGAATAAAAAACACCCCAAAAACCGAATTTACATAATAATTTCTGTAGCCCGCAAACAACTAATTTGATTTAGATCCAAGAATGGCATTTTTGTGGAATTTATCGTGGTATAAACTTGGAAAAGTCGTGGGGATACTGGACAAAGCGATAAAAAATTACAATTTTCGAAAAAAAATCTAAATTGTAATTTTTTAAGGCCTCGTCCAGTATTCCCGCGACTTTTACAAGTTTATATCCCCGATAAATTCAACAAAAAGGCCATTCATTCCTTATAATTCCAGCATTTGAAATAAATTCATCAAGAAAATGTGTTTATTTTCCGTTTTCTTAAGAATTATTTTAACTGCGCCTCACGGTTACGGAAAGTAGTTCGGCGTGGGAGTTTACTAGGATATACATTTTGGACAGAGACTTGCTACGGGCCAATCAAATGTTAGGGAATTGTGTAAATATTGTTGTGCTGGAATTATTATTCCGCATTCACCTGTAGCCTTCATCAAAATTGCAAAGTATACTTATCTACCAAAGTACTTTGAGGGAGAAATTTTCAATCTAAGGATAAATTTATCAATTTTTATTATACTGAATTTATTACATTATCACAGCCATTTTGGCTGTGATAATGTAATAAATTCAGTTTAATACTTCTGCATACTTTTAATCATCAAATACATGCAGTCGTTAGTTCTATAAGAAATAGTGCTTTTCGGGAAAAATAAATGATTAATCCCTCAATGTATACTTTGCTAGATAAGTATACTTTGCAAGTTTGATGAAATCGGCTACAGAACTAAATGTACATGTAGTTGGTTGTATTAATGTTATAGATATTAATTAATTTTAATTAATTTTTAGTTAATTTTAATTGAAGTCAAAATACTCTATCCCACATTCACCATAGCTAAATGTATTTGTAGCTATTTATGCATTTTAGATACAATTGATTCGCAATTACACTATTCCGCATTCGCCATAACCAATTGTGTTTGGTTCTATTTATAGATTTTGATGAGATAAATTTGATGCCAAAATACACTATTCTATATGTATTTGGTTTTATTTATAGATTTTGAGTTATATTCCACCGAGAACCTTGACCTTCACAAAGTGTCCACCTACGAGATATATCTCTCCGCCGACGACAGCTATAACACCGTCGGCTCGTCACTTCTCACCGTCGTCATAATAGGTATATGTCGCTGTGACTGGAGAAATGGGGCTTATGGGATTTGCGACCAGTGAAAATCCAGATCAGCCTGTGCATCTGCACAGTCTGGTCAGGATCTACACTGTTCACAATTCCATCAATAAAACACCCGGCATGCTTCTAACCAGCAATATATCGTTATCAGACTATCAGACTATATTTACTTACTGTAGCCGATTTCATCAACATTGCAAAGTATACTTGTCTAGCAATATGAGGGAGTAATCATTTATTTTTTCCGAAATTGATTATTTCATATAGAACTAACGACTGCATATATTTGATGATTAAAAGTATGCAGAATTATTATACTGAATTTATTACATTATCACAGCCAAAATGGCTGTGATAATGTAATAAATTCAGTATTTATAATAAACAATAATAAATTTATCATAAAATTGAAAATTTCTCCCTCATTTCTGCGCTAATCATGCCGATATTTATCAATTTCCTTATTTCAAAAACATGTGTATTGCATAAAATGATGTTAGTGGAATACCACATTGTATTTATGTATTACTATTCATGATACATGAATGTAGCCGGACTATATATTCGTTACATCTAAATCCATATCTGATCAATATGTCTTGTTTGTTTCACTTCATCCACTGCCAATAATCTATCTCAGGGGAAATGGATTTTGTTTTTATTAATTCGTTCCCACGAAATAACAATTCGTTTCTTCAATTTAACAATTAGTTCCCACGATATAAACATTCGTTCCCTCGAAGCAACAATTCGTTCCCACGAAATGACAATTCGTTCCCACGAAATGACAATTCGTTCCCTCAATTTAACAATTCGTTCTCTCGAATTAACAATTCGTTCCCACCATATAACAATTCGTTCCCACGAATTAACAATTCGTGCCCGTGGGAACGAATTGTTAAATTGAGGGAACGAATTGTTAATTCCTGCGGGGCTCCGTATAGATCAACCAATCGCAACACTTCATTTAATCGAATTCCAAAACGTTTGTCCTACATATATTCAAGTATATACGATAAAAAACTGCGTTTGATAGCGGGGATGGGGTGGGGGAGTTAAATAGAGAATAGTAGGTTAGTGCCGTGAATGGGAAAACATATCTGGCAAGGCTCAGGAAACGGGATGGGCGAGGCTCTGCCGAGCACATCCCGTTTCCGTGCCGCGCCAGATATTTTTTCCCGTTTACGGCACTAACCTACTATTCTATTTATCCCGTTAACACCTACAAATGGCTTCAAAATGCAAAAAAGTAACCCCAGTCACGTCGTATTGACAGGATATCAAAAATGTTTCACGGCACCGTGTTTCACGGCACATACGCACTGTGTTGACGGGATAATATGTAGAGAACGTTCACAGCTTCCAAATGTAAAATACGTTTATGCAACTCTTCAGACATAAACGACAAGCCGGTTTTCACCAATATACCAATCCCGAAGACAATTCTGGAGAACACAGTGATCGGCACCGAGGTTATCCAAGTATCCTGTAACGATGGCAACGGGGACACACTCTCATATTCGGCTACCTTCTCCCCAGGCGGATGTACTTCAATGTATGACGTGGATTCAACAAGTAGGTCAAGTTGTTGCTCTGGTTACCAGTTACCACTCCATCACCATCATCTAGCTCCCTGATGAACAGAATACTACACTACTGTCTGTTCCACGTTTTGCTGCCGACGAACATTTGGCCATTAAACACATTAAATCTAAACAATATTTAAAAGTAAGTACTTTTTCATCAATAACAAAAACGTTACCCTCCCCAAAAAAAATTATTTGATGAAATTCCATTAAATATTGATTTTATTGCGAAAACATGATTTTCCTATGAGAATTTAACATGGGGAGTCACTTGAAGGATCAAGAAACGAAAACTTTTGGAAATTGACTCCGAAACTTGGCGAGATAGCTTAAAAAGGATGTTATATTATATTATATTTTGAAAATCGGTCCACAAATAAAAAGAATATTTAAAAAAACACTATTTTTAGCCCCCATGTTAAATTACCATAGGAAAATCGTTTTTTCGCAATAAAATCAATATTTGATGGAATTTCATCAAATAAATTATTTTGGGGAGGGTAACGTTTTTGTTATTGATGAAAAAGTACTTACTTTTAAATATTGTTTAGATTTAATGTGTTTAATGGCCAAATGTTCGTCGGCAGCAAAACGTGGAACAGACAGTAGTGTATTTTAATATGAAGTGTGTCAGAATCGGCTCGACAACTGTATGTATTCTTCCACAAACCTCGGAATTCATTCCCATTACCTAGCCTTGCCTTATATCAACATACACTAGCCTGATATTCTCTATACCACGAAACTTACGCACATTCTAGTATTGCCTTGCATCGGTCGAGCCTCGGAATTGCCTGATATATTATATTCCCTAGATGGTAGTGTGACCACTCCAAAGGACATTGCCAACAAAACTACGTCGGCGACGTATGTTATCATAGTGTCTGCTATAGTTGACCATCTTCTAGCATAATACTTTACCTCATAAATATAATACCAATTAGATAATGCATTTTGATATGAAATTGGTCAAAGGCTTGGAAACGGTAGAAATTCCGAGTTTTTTTTCAAGAAATTCCTATCGTTTCCGTGGCAAGCCGGATACATTTGATATGAAAGACACTATAGTCTGTTTCACGAAAGCTGCCCAAATTTTATGGCCATATAAACAATTCAAAAACAATATTTTTTTCGATAGTATTAAATTAAAGCAAAATTTAAGAATGAGCCTTCTTTTTATTTTGTGAAATTTGGTCAAATATTGGTTTTATTACGAAAAATTGATTTCTCTATGGGAATTTAACAAGGGGGAAAAAGAGGTAAAGGAGTGTGGGAGGAGCTAAACAACGAAAAATTTAGGAAATGGACTCCGAAACCTGACTAGATAGCTTGGAAATGATCTAACTAAGAAAACAAAAGTTACATTTTAAATATCGGTCCAGTATATCTGAAATTCTAAAAAATTTCCCCTTGTTAAATCCCCATATCTATGGGGATAGACATCACTCTGTGAAGATGTCTATGGGGATTTAACATGGGGAAATTTTTTTTTCGCAATAAAATCAATATGTGACCAAATTTCACGAAATAAAAAAGAGGCTCATTCTTAAATTTTCCTTTAATTCAATACTATCGAAAAAAATATTGTTTTTGAATTGTTTATATGGCCGCAAAATTTGGGCAGCTTTCGCGAAACAGACTATAGCTAATTCCATAGCCTTGCGTGATAAATATGATACCAAAAACAGTAGCCTGTTACTCCTTATTCTATAGCTGGTAGCATTACAACTCTAATGGACATAGACTACGAAACGATGTTGGTGACGTTGCGGACGTGCGTTATCACGGTAACGGCCTGGGACGGACGCGAATATTCGGATCCTGAAGACGTCACCGTCACCATAGAGGACGTCGACGAACCGCCCACCATGTCCAATGACGCGTTCCTCATAACTACCGATGAGGTGGTGGTAAGATACTACTAAATTCTTATGTGCCGATTGGAAAATACAGTGGAATCTCTCTAAACTGGACACCCTGGGAGGTCCCCAGGGTGTCCGGTTTAGAGAGGTTTCACTGTAAGGCAAGTAGATGACTACTTCAAAACACGCATGTGTCCTTTGTGATATCAAGAACCGACATCACCATTGGAGATACATGGCAATGAAATATGAATAGGTTATTTGATTGATATGTGGATATATGCACGAGTTCCGCAGTGTGCGATATCGTTGCGATGTGGATCGAGTGGCATATATCCACATACACATCAAATAACCTTTTTATTAATGATTTACATCGTCACTCATAATGTGTATGCACCTCAAAAATACACAAAATATAAATAAGATAAACACTAGTGGTGATTTAGAAGGAACTGTTTTGCGATGTGAAGCGTAATTCCGGCACTGGCCAATATTACTCAATATGGAAAAATATTGACCTCTTGCGTTGCATTGTGTTTCAGTGGGAAATGTTTCGTTTCCCACTGAAACACAATGCAACGCAAGAACAAGCACTTTGACACAATGCAACGCAAGACGTCAATATTTTGCCATATTGAGTAACAACAAGACGTATGTTTAATCATTACAAGGACAACACCGACTTACCTGACCAAGGCATCAGCGCGACCGACCCAGAATCCACCGCGGTGACCTTGACCGTGTCATGCCCCGGCGATTCGGAATACCTCACCATCCACGCAACAACGGGCATCATTACCATTGCAGCCGAGTACGACCTTGATAAAAAAGGTCAGATGTCGTACACGATCACATGCACGGTTACGGCGACTGACGCCACTAGCCAGACGTCGACGTCAATGCTAGAAGTGGTTGTTAACGACGCCAACGACAATGCGCCCATATTTACGAACCCTGCGTATTCTTTTACGATTACGCCCGAGAGGACTTCGGGCGTGTTCGGAAGTGTGAACGCTGCAGGTAAAGGACGCTTTCCTCTATGGATACAGTACCGCCTGCGCTAATATTTACATTATTTGTTAATGTCTTATTTCAAAATACATAGAGGATGTTCCATCGTACATTTTGAATAGCGGGAAATAATACATCGAGTGTGCGTCGGCTTCCGCGTAAGCAACCAGTGAGCGTAGCGAACGAGTTACTTGCACGGACGCCGACGGACACGAGTGTATTATTTCCGCTATTCAAACATGTATGATGGAATATCCTATTTATTACACTTCCACGGCGGATATATATGCACATTTAGTCTATTCTTGAGATTAAAATCGATGAATTGTGATGTGCGCATGAATAGTTACACAATGACGTGTTTTCCCGCGTTTTAACATTACGTTGTGTGACGTCAAATGTGACGTCATGTAAACTTTTTGAAATCCAAATTACGCAGCTGTTTCTATGAACCAGATATATTTGACTGCATGTTTGGAATGTGTTCAATCACATCAACATTCTAGATTAGTCGAAACCCTTTCCAAGTTTTCAAATAACTTTATTTTGACTGAAATAATAATTAAACATTTTGCATGGTAGTTCGTGGTTTCCAAGAAAGCAGGCGCGCAATTACGGGTGTTCTCTTCACGGTGTTTTATTTGTAAGGAGTTGATTACGGGTTTTCTCTCACAGCGAAACCCATGCAAATAACTTGCAAGAGTGTAATAAATGTACTTGCTACAGCTCGGGCTCAGACAATCAATTTGATTGACTGCTAATTGGCATTGCTGACATACGTTCAGAAACGTTGATAACGCAGTCGGTTGTGTATTTACGTAAAATAACGAGTAGATGATAATAGATGTTCGAACATTTTGATAATCTGGTCAAGATTATACGACAAGTGTAGATCCAGATCAGCCTGTGCATCCGCACAGTCTGATCAGGATCTGCACTGCTCACCATTCCAACAATGAAACACGAAGCACGCCACAGGTTCATGTTACCTATATTTCCCTATGTCTACTTTTACAGATGACGATATGACAAACCCGAATAACGCCGTCGTGTATTCCATGACGGCGTCGGCGTTGTTCAGCATCGACCCCGCCACCGGTGACATTCTATTGGTCGGCGACATAACCGGCGTTACCCCGGTAACGACGTACACGTTAACGGCTACGGCGACGGATGGACCGGGTATGTAATGGCGGTGGGGCGGTGGTCGGCGGGTAGGTAGATGTGGCGGTGTTGGAATGGGTATGTAATAGGGTTGGGGACGTGGGCGGGTTACGTATAAACCATTTGATGATGTGATTGTGTCTTGTACATAGAGAATACCAGGTTAGTATATATTGATATGACATTTATCAGGCAATGAATTTCGAGGCTTGCCGAGGAATTCCTATCGTTTCCGAGCCGGTCCCAATAAACTATAAATAAATATCAAAATACAATGTATTGACAGGTAATATGAAATGAGACAGACTGTTTCCAAGCAGCGGTTTCGACACGCTGTAATGCGTTGTATAGGCGAGTTCCAGATGTTATTATCGCGTGGCTTTTTGTTTCAATGGTGGCGAATGGGAGTTGTATAACTTTCTAAGTACTATTATTATTACACCCGGGCGCATTTGAATTGTTTTGTTCATTGTGTTTCATGTATATACAAACAATAATCGACCATCCAAGACACGCTAGAATCACATGTGGTCACCATTCCATCCATGAATCACCCGGTATGCTTCTTACAAGCAGTAATATGTCATTATCAGTAGCCGATTTCACAAACATTGCAAAGTATACTTTTCTAGCAAAGTATACTTTCAGGGAGTAATCATTTATTTTTCCTGAAATGCATTATTGCATATAGAACTAACGACTGCATATATTTGATGATTAAGAGTATGCAGAATTATTATACTGAATTTATTACATTATCACAGCCAAAATGGCTGTGATAATGTAATAAATTCAGTATAATAAAAATTAATATATTTATCCTAAAATTGAAAATTTCTCCCTCAAGGTATACTTTGCTGGAAAAGTATACTTTGTAATAATTCCAGCACAAACATATTTACACAATTCACTAACATTTGATTGGTCCGTAGCAAGTCTCTGTCCAAAATGTATATCCCAGTAAACTCCCAAGCCGAACTACTTTCCGGAACTGTCAGGCGCAGTTAAAATAATTATTAAGAAAACGGAAAATAAACACATTTTCTTGATGAATTTATTTCAAATGCTGGAATTATAAGGAATGAATGGCCTTTTTGTGGAATTTATCGGGGATATAAACTTGGAAAAGTCGCGGGAATACTGGACGAGGCCTTCCGGCCTTCGTCCAGTATTCCCGCGACTTTTCCAAGTTTATACCCCGATAAATTACACAAAAAGGCCATTCATTCCTACAATGTTGGTGAAATAGGCTACTGGATACAGGGGTGTCATATTAGATCGGTATTTACATTGGTCAAAGTCCCTCAAGCCCACGGTCTCCAGCCACAACCACATTTTATTAAATAATGCAATTAACCCTCCCTACGCTGGAGACGGAAATTGCCGTCTGCTGTTTTTTATTTTTGCCTTAATTCTTACAAAAAAAAACTGGTTTTGACAGCATATGAGCATCGTCTCCAGTGGAGACGATTCTCATGCGCTGTCAAAACAGGTTTTTGTCGAGAAATATTGAAAATAAAACATTTCCAGCAGACGACAAAATGTAATTCAGCGTAGTAAGGGTTAAAGCAGGGGTCCCACATGTCAGGTTATAATATAGGGAGACAGACAGTTTTCATTATTCTGTAAATATGAAATATTCTGGCAAACTAAACATTCATTCACCATTACCCCAGGTACTGATTGGCATCATTATACATTTTATATCAGACTTAAATTTCCACACTGATATCATGGGCGATAACCGTGTTTCTTTAAAATTTTAACGGACATTACTATTTATTATCTGTATTTATTTTTTGATGCGCAATGATCATACTTGATAATCTGTCGAGCATATTATTTTTCAGGTGAAAAATATCATGCCTCACTTGCTTATGAAAATAGCCTGATATCACCGCGAGTCACTATCAGTAAAATACATATTTATAAATGATTATATCTCAAATTCTGTATAGCGGGCACTTGTAAATTTTAAAACTGGTGGAATAGTGACACAATTATACTCTTATCTAATTCTTATAAAGAACATTCTGTGCCTAATGAGTGGTAATGTACCTTTAAAATAGAACTTGTGTTAGAACACGGATGCCCCACCTACTAATTGCATAGTAAAACAATGCATACTTGCAAACCAGCTTACATGAAATTCATTACGATTACAGGTTCCTCGTCGAGCGTTCCGGTGTTGATTATTGTAAGTGACGTCACAACTACAACGGCGGCGGCGGCGACGTCATCAAACGGCACATTCTTTGGAAAAACTCACAACATCATCTGGTTTTCCATATGTATGGTCCTAGGGACGCTGCTGCTCGGGCTGGCGACGTATCTTGTTGTGAGAATATGTAGAAATACAAAAGTTGGCGCAGGGTAAGTGATTTTTTCTGTTCAATTTTTCTTGTTTCTCAACCAAAGTATGTGCTGTGACCATTTCTCCATGAGACGGTTCAAATGGTGGTCACCACATATATTTCTAATGTGAAATAAAGAAAACAAAATTCTGACACAATTTTTTTATAAATAATATTCATGAGACGGTTCAAATGGTGGTCACCACATATACTTATAATGATAAATAAAGATTTTTTTCTGACATTTGTTACAAATAATTTCTTTATTTCTCATCCGAGGTATGCGTTGTCACCACTCATTTGAACCGTCTCCACATATACTTATGAAAAGAAATAAAGGAAACCAAATTCTGAGACGGTATATTTATATAAAGAAAGTATGTTTATCTCCAGAATGTAAGTGGGTCAATGTGTTCTAAGGTTCTTAGCGTATCTTACATCGAGAACGTTTATAAATACAAAAGGTGACACTGGGTAAGTGAACACACATCGATCAGTTCCCATGCAGACAATTTAACTCTCCTGTGTAGAGCAAATACTATTGCAAAATTCTGGGCACACACATACCTGTCCCGTAGCATCTAATATGTTTTTTATCCGGCAAAATTAAGAAAAATGGCGGTCATTGTCATGGAGATTTACTCCTTACTGTACCAGGACCGGTTTACCGTCTTATTATCCAGTCATGTCTGTTTGTATATGTTATCTCCCTTGAGATAACATATTGTGTTACACAAATTTCTATGGGGGCAGCCATTGATCGTGCTACGCCTAAGCGGCGAGTACGACCAAGAAAATAGTGCCCTGTGTCAGCTTATCATATGGCGGTCTGTAGCCTATTTCACCAACATTGCAAAGGATAATTTTCTAGCAAAGTATACTTTGAGGGAGAAATCTTCAATTTTAGGATAAGTTTATTAATTTTTATTATACTGAATCTATAACATTATCACAGCCATTTTGGCTGTGATAATGTAATAACATCAGTATAATAATTCTGCATACTTTCAATCATCAAATATATGCAGTGGTGAGTTCTATATGAAATAATGCATTTCGGGAAAAATAAATGATTACTCCCTCAAAGTATACTTTGCTAGAAAAGCATACCTTGGAATGCTGGTGAAATAGGCCACTGGTCTGTCTTGCTTGGTATCCAAAACTCCACATATACTATTTCTCTATGGTTTTCACAGTTGTGTGCTCAGTTTATCAGTTAAATTCTGGAAGATACTAATCAAGACATTTGTTCGTGCGTATGAATACAACAGATAGTATCGTTAGTCTCACGGGACAGTACGGAGCTAGCAGTAAAAGGAGGTGGACGATTTTCTATATATTTCAGTAGTGACTCAGCAAGTTAAGTATATTGTTAACTGTATTGTAATATAGGGTTTAACTGTATTGTAATATAGGAGTATTTGTAATATAGGGTTAAACTGTAATTTGTAATATAGGGTAACTGTAATCGGGTTAACTGTGTATTGTATTTTAAATAGGTAAACTGGGTAACTGTAATATAGTAAAATTAGTTAGTATTGTAATAATAGGGAGGGTTAACTGTAAATATATGGGTTAACTGTATTGAATTATAGGGTATTGTACAAAATAGGGAAATGTATTGTAATATAGGGTTAACTGTATTGTAATAAAAATTTGTAATATAGGGTTACTGTATTGGGTTAACATGGGTTAACTTGTATTACAATATTAGGGTTACTGTATTGTAATATAGGGAAGTATTTTGTAATATAGTTACTTGTATTGTATAGTGAGTATTGTAATATAGGGTTAACTGTATTGTAATATAGGGAGTATTGTAATATAGGGTTAACTGTACTGTAATATAGGGTTAACTGTTGTAATATAGGGTTAACTGTATTGTACTATAGGGAGTATTGTAATATAGGGTTAACTGTATTGTAATATAGGGATTATTATAATATAGGGTTAACTGTATTGTAATATAGGGTTAACTGTGTTGTAATATAGGGTTAACTGTATTGTAATATAGGGTTAACTGTATTGTAATATAGGGTTAACTGTATTGTAATATAGTGTTAACTGTATTGTAATATAGGGATACCTGTATTGTAATATAGGGTTAACTGTAGATAGATAGATAGATAGATATTCTTTATTTATAGAGGGTGACTCGGTTGGTCGGAACCAATCTTCCCCGAGGCCCTCTTAAGAAGTGCATATACATGTACATACATAAATATACAATACATATTGAAATTATTACATGTTGTATGCATACGTGAATTTAACATGAAGAAATAATAATGATGAGCCATAACGAAAAAGTGGTACATGTGTCCGACAGTCCATATCACTGCGCATCGACGCAGCTTGAACTGGGTTTAACACGTTTATTTCTCAGTGATAGTTTCAGTTTTTGCTATAAGACGCTAAATTCGTTCGTCGTGCGCCTGATATAGGGTTACACGGTCCGCTAAAGCTCCACAAGACCAATTGTATCATGGCAAAATCAAACACGCGGTCATTGTAAACTGTATACCATACATCGTAATTTCGTGATTAGTGACGCTGGCGGGGCACAATTAACAAGTTTATATTAATTGATAATACCGCTACTTCAGCCGCTATCGACCCTTCATCCAGTTAAGACAATTACGGGAAAATGTATTTAACGACGTGGAACGTCTTATGTCAATTGGAATACTATTCCAGATTAGCGCGCCTGAGTATGAAAAGCTGTTTTTAAAGAGATTACTTTTAGGTTTGGGAAACTTCGTAATTCATATCTGTTTCAGACCTTAATACCATTACTCGTATTTTGTAAGTGATTAGTGCGCATTTCAAATAATTCACATAAATATTGGGGGGCCATTTTATTAGTTATTTTGTACATAGTTTTCGCTTTTTGGAGAAATACGCTTTCGTCAAAGGTCAAAATGTTGAGTAATTCTAATGAGTTTTGCAAATCAATATATTCGTTTCCCAGAATGATTTTACATGCTCGCCGTTGAAGTTTGGTTATTATGTACATATTTCGATTTGACGATTTTCCCCATACTATATTGCAATATGTGAAATGTGGCTGAATATAGGCCTTATAGAATAATATTCGATGCTCAGTAGATAAATAAGGTCTGATTTTGATATAATAGCCAGAGATATGATGAAATTTTTTTGAGATACCGTTAAATTGGTCATTCCACTGGAGATTTCATCTACATGTATACCCAAAATTTTATTACCGGTAGTGATATCGAGGCTTACATTGTCATATTTGAGTTCAATCATTTTGTCTCGCAAACATGTTCGTTTTTGTGAACTTGTTATTAACATGATTTTGGTTTTTCCTTTATTAAGCATCATGCCGTTAGCCTCACACCATAATTCTAAAACTGTCAAGTGCTGGTTGTAAACGGTGTTTTAAGTCCCCTACAGTTGATTGCATGTCATAAATTGTTGTATCATCTGCATACAGATCGGTTCCTGTTACGTGTTGACGGAGAATAAGTGGCAAATCATTTATAAACAAAAGAAAAAGTGTCGGTCCAAGAATTGACCCCTGGGGTACTCCACAGTTGATAGGTAGAGATTCAGATGTTTCTCCATTTACAGAAACAAGTTGTTGCCTTTGTTCCAGGTATGATTTGAACCAACCCAGGCTTACGTTACTGCACTTGTATAGTCTAAGTTTATCCAGGAGAATTTTGTGATCAACAAGATCGAAGGCTTTACGAAAGTCGACTAAAATACACCCTACTAATTTACCCCGATTTATTGCTTGTAGAAAGTTTTCAAGAAGAACAATTAACGCTGATTCTGTCGAGTGACCTGTACGAAATCCACTCTGGGTTTGATGCAATAGTTTAAACGTTGTTAAATATTCCATAAAATGTTTCTGAACCCATTTTTCAATTAATTTTGAAAGCGTCGGCAAAATTGATATCGGACGATAATTATTCACTTCGTCTTTTGCACCGCTTTTGTACAGAGGATGTACTTTTTGCTTGTTTCCATGCACTGGGAAGATCGAACTAGTGAAACTCACATTTACTACATATGTAATACTTTTCGAGATAGCGGTGGCAGATAATTTTAACAATCGTGGCCCTATTAAATCTAGTCCAGTAGATTTTGATATATCTAATGATGTTAAATACCTTTTTACGAATACAGTATTTCATTAATCAAAGGAATGTTAAAATTATAATTTTGCGGTGTATGTTCGTTTACGAAATTTTTAATATGATCAAAATTTGATTCTGGAATGGGACCTTTAAGATTAGATGCTATAGTGGAAAAATATTCGTTAAACATATTCGCCATATGTGTATTTTCTGTGCATAGCTGACCAGTTAGACTGTTTATACCTAATAACTGTTCCGATTTACCATCATGTTTTGATGCACCAAATTCTTTGAATAATTTCCAGATAGTACGAGGGTCATCCTTGCCTTCTTCAATTTTAGATTTATACGAATCCGTTTTAGATTTTTCTATTAAAGCTGATACTTTATTTCGTAATAATTTGTATTGTTCATAATTACCGTTAATTTTACACTTATTTCTATCTTTTATGCAATCTAAAATTTCGGATGATAGCCAATCAGGTTGTATTTTAGTTTTAATCCTGTGTATCCGCAAAGGAGCGTGAGTGTTAACCACGTTAACAACTGTATTGTAATATAGGGAGTATTGTAATATAGGGTTAACTGTATTGTAATATAGGGAGTATTGTAATATAGGGTTAACTGTATTGTAATATAGGGTTACAGTATTGTAATTTTCAAAATTGCGCTTATATCAGAAAATGATAGGTCGGAAAATCTGTTTAATGGCGACGCTCAAGTGGAGCCATTAAATATGTTTTCCGACCTATCATTTTCTGATATACACCGCAAATTTCAAAATTGCACTGCGGTTAACCTATTTCTAATGCACTCATTTACTACTGGCGTAGGAATACATATTGTTTTCTTTCTTAGGAGTAATTGAATATATTCAGTGTTGTTTTGTTCGTGCAGAACCAGTGCAGACAGGTTACAGGTCATGTAAAAGTAGGTCCCACAGCATCAGTACGAAATATAGTGACAGTATTAGAGACTGGTCATATTTTGGGGGATTTGCTTAAATGATAATAAAGCTATTTGCTGTTGTATAACATTGATTTATTATGTTACAGACGAACTAATGGCGCTAATGGAGCAACACAATACCAGGAAAATGAAAAGGTTTCGAAAGTAGATGAAAAGGAGAAAATGACAAAATACGATGAAAACGATAAAAATTAGGAAAAAATACGATGATGAAAAAATACGAAATACGATGAGAAATTAAAAGGTAAACTATGGTCGAACAGACATTTCGTCTCTCCGCTTCTACTCCGCGATGGTATAGTATGATCATTTCACAACAAAACTAAATACATCTCACACATTGGTACGTGATTAGCAATAATTCCAAATGATGTCACACCAAATTGTCTGCCTTGATTATCACACTTTATGATAGTTTTCGTATATCACGTATGTCTTTTTTGTAGGAATTTGATCTAATAAAATGTTGCAATTTATTGATACTATAGGAATGAATGGCCTTTTTGTGGAATTTATCGGGGTGTAAACTTGGAAAAGTCGCGGGAATACTGGACGAAGGCCGGAAGGCCTCGTCCAGTATTCCGCGACTTTTCCAAGTTTATATCCCCGATAAATTCCACAAAAAGGCCATTCATTCCTTATAATTCCAGCATTTGAAATAAATTCATCAAGAAAATGTGTTTATTTTCCGTTTTCTTAAGAATTATCTTAACTGCGCCTGACGGTTACGAAAAGTAGTTCGGCGTGGGAGTTTACTGGGATATAAATTTTGGCAGAGACTTGCTACGGGCCAATCAAATGTTAGGGAATTGTGTAAATATTTTTGTGCTGGAATTATATGTATATGAGACATGCCATGCGATTTTGTACCTTCGGACATCTGCGTAATTTTATGAAATACGTTTACAAAATTTACAATATTTTCCGTAAATGGCGTCAGAAGTTGACAAAATGTTCAGAGTACATGCGGAATTATAGGAATTATATTCCGGTTGTACTCTGTAATTTTTCAACTCTTGACTCTATTTATGAAAAATATAGTAAATTTTGTAAACGTATTTAATGAATTTACGCAGATGTCCGAAGGTAGAAACTCGATTGGAGTGTCTCGTATGTTATTTGCTGTACATGAAGCGGCAGCCGTACATCGGATATACAGAATAGTAGGCTAGAGAATGGGAAAAAATATCCGGCAAGGCTCAAGAATGTCTTTATTTCTCATCAGAAGTATATGTTGTGACCACTCATTTGAACCGTCTCGCCGAGACGGTTCAAATGAGTGGTCACAGCATATACTTTGGTTCAGAAATAAGGAAAATAGATAGAGAATAGTAGGTTAGTGCCGTCAATGGGAAAAAATATCTGGCAAGGCTCAGGAAACGGGATGGGCGAGGCTCTGCCGAGCACATCCCGTTTCCGTGCCGCGCCACTATTATATTTATCCCGTCAACACCTACAAATGTTGTAAAATACAAAAATAGTATTGACTGGATATCAAAAATTTCTATCTAATGATGTTGAGAGAGATATATTGTGCTTCTATCTAATGATGTTGAAAGATAGAGAGAAATATTATGGTTTTCTATCAAATGATGTTGAGAGAAGGTGGGGTGGGGGGGGGGGGTGCTGGGCGAATGGGGGATATATATATATTGTGGTTTCTAGGTAATTACAGAGAAAGAGAGACAGACAGAGAGATAGAGAGAGAGACATACACATAGTGAGAAGGAGACATACATATATAGAGAGAGAATGGCAGAAAGAAAGAGAGAAGACAGATGAGAGATATATAGAGATATATAGAGAGAGAGAGAGAGAGAGAGAAGAGAGAGAAGAGAGAGAGAGAGAAGAGAGAGAGAAGAGAGAGAGAGAGAGAGAGAGAGAGACCGAGACCGAGATACAGACAGACAAATAGAGACATGGATGTGGGAGAGAGAAAGATGTGTTAAAATAAATGCGGCATAATGAAACTCCATTTCGTTGCAAATTGTTTTTATTTTTTTCCCATGAAATATTCAATGCGTATTTAAGGCATTTGTACTCAGATCATTTGAAACTCATATTTTCAAGCGTCTCTCGAGCGCTGTTAAGGACAACAACACCAAGTATTTTTGAATTTAATAACGAGAACAGTTCGCCTGCTATATTCAGTATGTTTTATGACGTAGCATTGATCGGGCAAAAAACTAAAATATTTGTCTATTAACGAGGGCGGTTGTGTACACTTCAGACGACAACGCGAAACAATCTGACAAGAAATCGCCCGACGACCGGCCAGCGTCTGCCGAAAGCGGAGTCAGCATGTCTTCCAGGCGCTCGGATGTTCGGCAAAGACCGTCTATCAACGACGTGTACCGGACGGAAAACGAGACCGGTCACCATGGCAACGTAAAGACAATCCTGTCAATCTCGGCTATCCGGGGAAAATAGTACATTTCTATGACACTTCTACCTCCATACAAGGGCGTGGGATCACGTGGTTAACCGAAAAGCGTGACGTTATGTTTTTGCTTTTAACATTTTACTCAATAATAATCGACATCACTGTTGGGTATACTACCAGTGTAGGAGGATTGGAACGAAATATCGCTATTTTAAAGAGTTCCTCTCCTTGAACAATGTAAACTTCATGTTTTAGATGTGTTTACAGAATATTTCCTTTAATATCTTTCTAACGGAATAACGGATGTTTATGAATCATAGTGCAGCAACTGGTGAACTGGTTGCCGTTTATTTGTAGAGTTTGTTTAATCTCATAATTTTGTCGTTTTGACGAAGAATCGGTTACCATCAATGCAAATAAACATTTAGAGCATGTGAAAATAGTTAATTAAGTAGAGATCGTAGATGTTTAATAGCGTGAATAATACACGAGTGTACGTCGGCTTCCGTGTAAACAACGAGTAAGCGAAGCGAACGTGTTGTTTACGCGGAAGCCGACGTACTTGAGTGTATTATTTCAAGCTATTCAAACATTTACGATGGAATATCCTACTTATTGCATTTCTGAACAAAATTGGGGGCATTGACATCTGCGTATGATTTTTTTGTGGGCGGTCCTTATTGTATAACGACTGCGGGAGAGTACACACGGGTGATTACGGGTGTTCTCTTCACTGTGTTGACAATTACGGGTGTTCTCTTCACTGTGTTGACAATTACGGGTTTTCTCTTCACTGTGTTGACAATTATGGGTTTTCTCTTCACTGTGTTGACAATTACGGGTTTTCTCTTCACTGTGTTGACAATTACGGGTTTTCTCTCACAGATAAATTCATGCATATAAGAGCTTGAAATGTAAAAAATGGTACCCTTCGTGAAAGTTATAAATTATTGTAATTAACTTTTAGAGCACTCATAAAACACATCGTCTTTGGTGCGCTATATACCATGGAAATCCATCCGTTTGTTAGGGAGGTTTTAAAGAAAATCTGTTGTAAAAATGACGTCACAGATCACGTCACGTGGGACATCGTCGTTCAGAAACGTGTAGAAACCACGTGATCCCATACCATGTATATATCCATTATAAAAGTAGTAAGATTATTACTGATCCTACTGCTTTTGGGAGGGGCCAAGTAATTCTGGTGTGGCGAGGGCCTGGCATCAGATCAAGATTATTCTGATTTCAGGGCTGAATATAGAGTTTTGTTATTGTAAATATTCAGTTCTTATTTTGGGATTTTCCCCCCATTTGTACATGTACTTGAACATGTACATGTACTTGTACAGGTAATATATGGGATTTAGTACTAAAGCCATTGACCCGGCCTTAAATGACCTTAGCTGTTGATAGGCCGTTAAACACCAACAAACAAACAAACACACAAAAGAAAACCATGTATATATACACTACTAAATATTGTGGAATGCTAACCTTTTCAACCGAATTACAAACATTTGCCAACACTAACATTTGCCAAACACTGTAGATCCAGATTAGCCGACTTGTAAAAAGCCGTCTCATGAGGATCTGCCGTGTTTTGTGTAATTCGATATCAAGTTGATCAGTAGCCTTTTTCACCAACATTGCAAAGTATCCTTTTCTAGCAAAATATACTTTGAGGGAGAAATTTTCAATTTTAGGATAAATTTATTTATTTATTATACTGAATGTATTACATTATCACAGCCATTTTGGCTGTGATAATGAAATAAATTCAGTATAATAATTCTGCATACTTTTAATCATCAAATATATGCAGCTGTTAGTTCTATATGAAATAATGCATTTCAGGAAAAATAATGATTACTCCCTCAAAGTATACTTGCTAGAAAAGTATACTTTGCAATGTTGGTGAAATAGGCTACAGTCAACGCTAGGTAATGCTTAGAAATTTCAAGGAATTCCTACCGTTTCCGAGTCGATCCTGAGTGATCCACTTGATATAAAAATACACTAGCGTAGCGTTCTATTGATCAGGTAACGTTTTACGTTACGGATTGAGCAATGCTGACGTGATTGTCGTTGAAAATAACGCGGACATGTTTGCGCTACATCATTACATTTACGTCATTCGGTAACGTCATGTGACATTGTTTGACCAATGAAACGTCTGTTTTCCATTCGTTATTACACGGGTATTCGTTAAGGTCAATGCCTGATACCATAATTTGGCATTGGTATCAATCAGTGGCTATTTATTTATTCACTGCACTACGGAGCCCCGCAAGGGGACATGGATTTTGTTTAATTAATTCGTTTGTTCCCTCGAATTAACAATTCATTCCCTCGAATTAACAATTCATTCCCACGAATTAACAATTCGTTCCCGTGGGAACGAATTGTTATTTCGTGGGAACAAGTTGCCAAATTGAGGGAACGAATTGTTAATTGGTGGGAACGAATTGTTAGTCCGGGGGAACAAATTGTTAAATTGAGGGAACGAATTGTTAATTGGTGGGAACGAATTTTTAATTCGTGGGAACTAATTGTTAAATTGAGGGAACGAATTGTTATTTCGTGGGAACGAATTAATAAAAAAAGAATTCTACGTCCACTGCGGGGCTCCGTACTGCATATATTGTTACTTGACAAAGAGACACCATACACTGAACACACATTGTACACTGTGCTACATTACAAACGATTAAAAACGATTAAAATCGTTTAAAAACGATTTTCAGGATAAAAAAAGCTATCTTGCCATGGTTCGGAGTCAATTTCCCAAAACTGTCGTTTGTTTTATCCTTCAGGATCAAAAAACGAAAAGTTTTGGAAATTGACTCCCCATGTTAAATTCCCATAGAAAAATCGTTTGTTCGCAATAAAATCAATAAATTCCATCACATAATTGTTTTTGGGGAGGGTGACTTTTTTGTTATTGATAAAAAAGTACCTACTTTTATTGTTTTTTAGATTTAATGTGTTTAATAACCAACAGTTTGTCGGCAGCAAAACGTGGAACAGACAGTAGGTTCTTGCCTGATAAGCAGCACACATTTAGTATATGTAGCTGTGTCTGGAGAAATGAGGCTTGTGAACTTTGTGACCGGTGTAGCTCCTGATCAAATAGCACGTTTCTATATCTATATAACGATATATTGCGCTTGTTAGAAGCATGACGGGTGTTTCATTGATGGAATGGCGAACAGTGCAGACAATGATCAGACTGTGCGGATTTGGATCTACACTGGTCACAAAACCCATAAGTCTGTTGTTCAAGCTCCAGATAAGGTATTAATAATTGAGTATTGTCACTCCATCATTTCTGAAGCAATTGGGTATTTCAAAATCTTAATTGGGTAAAATAAAATCACACTACTGTTTACACATCAACAGACAGCAGTTATTGAATAGCTTGCTTTGAAATGAAAACGTGTCTTGGCATTTTAGAATTGTCTCCTTGGAGACAATTCTAATGAAATACCAAGATGTGTTTTCATGGAAAATAAGAAAAATATGCTATATGTGTGGTCGGTTTATTGTTTTTTGCAGCATGATAAAGGTACCAAACATTTTGTATTGCTTTTTGATACTCGCTACTTCTGATTTCAATTGGGTTTTTGGCAATTTTAATTGGGTATTTAAGCAAATATGCACCTTATCTGGAGCCCTGCAATAAGCATGACAATTATATTGAATTTATTTCTGTTTTCTATCTGAAATGTGCTGGTTGTTGAATGGCAGTAAAATAACCAATCAATCAATCAATCACTCACTCACTCACTCACTCAATCAATCAATCAATCAATCAATCAATCAATCAATCAATCAATAATCAATCAAGCAATCAAGCAATCAAGCAATCAATGTACTCTACAGATGATAAAATACATGCATTTCTCCAGTCACAGCCACATATGATAACGCGGTTGCTTTAGAAAATGGGAGCAGTATGAACTCATTCATGGTCATGCCAATGGAGTTATTTATTTATTTTATTATTTAATGTGTTTAACGACCTGTCAACGGGATAACGGGGTCAAACCTCATAGTTCACCGGTCGTGAAGGTGGTGGGGATCCCAAAATCAGAACTGAATATTTGCATAACAAATATATTCAGCCCTGCAACTGGAATAACCTGGTGCAATGTCCTCACCACACAAATCAAGTTAAGACCGTGTAATTGTGTACAATGTGATACAGCAGGTCTCTACTGTAGTTTTCTTGATTTTTAGTTTTTCTTCTTTTGTTTTTCGTTTTATTTCAGAAAATGCACTAGTGTACGAGAGTTTTAAGTATTTTGTCGATTCGGGTTTCATTTATTTATACGTACATGTACCTCTGTGTATTCTTGGGCAGACTTTCGGTTTAGAAGGGGCGTCGATTCGTAATTGTCCGCTTTTCAGTTTCTATTTTCCTGTTTCTCTCATAAAATCATGATTTGACATCACTTTAGAATCATTTCCAATGGAAATGATTCTCAAGTGCTGTCAAACCATGTTTTGTTGAGAAACAGTACGGAATACATAACGACAAGGGACAACAATTTTC
This sequence comes from Conchocele bisecta, assembly GCA_029237695.1. Classification (NCBI taxonomy): domain Eukaryota; kingdom Metazoa; phylum Mollusca; class Bivalvia; order Lucinida; family Thyasiridae; genus Conchocele; species Conchocele bisecta. The sequence goes on along the minus strand of CM055275.1, from coordinate 93,691,871 downwards.
GTTTACCGAATTCTCAGGGTTGATACATACATGTATTGTCACAAAACGCCACCAATGATCGCACAATATATAGTCCGGAGGACACATATTATTTGGCGCAGCTATTTTTCGATTATAGGGTGTGCTAGTCTACTTTATCCCATCAACACAGTGCGTACATGTATGTGCCGTGAAACACTTTTGATATACTGTCAATACGACCTAATCACCGCGTATTGGTTTTACTGTTTTTGCATTTGAAAGCCATTTGTAGGTGTTGACCGGATAAATAGAATAGTAGGTTAGTGCCGTGAATGGGAAAAATATCTGGCGCGGCTCGGAAACGGGATGTGCTTGGCAGAGCCTCGCCCATCCCGTTTCCTAAGCCTTGCCAGATATGTTTTCCCATTCACGGCACTAACCTACTATTCTCTATTTATCTACTAGTTGGGATAATAAAAAAAACCTGTGGTGTGCGGGCAACGGTCCAGACAAAACTATGCAGGGAATTGAGGTTTTTGTTAATACTACTAGACCATAGGCACTTTGTGGTATGAATGACAACCAACCGTGATATCCAACTTAACTCAGACATAATAATAAGCTAAGGTGTGACGGCAGCCATCTTTTCAACCAACGGAAGTGACGTGATTTACATTGGGCCCGGCTAGATAATTGTAAATTACCAATGCGCGTGAAGACCTGGAACCCTGTTGCTTGTGCATGGTTCTCGGCCTTTACGCGGATCCTTTATAAAAAACATTATTTTGGGGAGGGTGACTTTTTTGTTATTGATTAAAAAGTACTTACTTTTAAATGTTGTTTAGATGTAATGTGCTTAATGGCCAAACATTTGTCGGCAGCCAAACGTGGAACATACAGTAGTTCAACATTACATGTACATGCGATCTTTGTCAGAATATTTATGTTAATTTTCAGAGAAAATATTAAAACTCAGAGCGGATTCTTGTGAGATGGTTTCTTATGACCGCCCTTTGTTATATATATAATATATTATATATTCAAAACCATATAAGTGAAGAATTGGCGTAAAAGATGTGCGCATTAATACCATTTATTTATTTATTATGTTTAATATATCTGTATAAAGTTACAAACCGACACAATACAATAGTTAATACAATAGTTAATACAATAGTTAATACAATAGTGAATACACCATAATATCAATCTGTGGTAAAAAATAGCAATAACATATAATAGTAATGCGTATGTAATGAGATTGCTACACAGCACACGTTTGCTGACCAGTAGCCGATTTCACCAACATTGCAAAATATACTTTTCTAGCAAAGTATACTTTGAGGGAGTAATCCTTTATTTTTCTTGAAATGCATTATTTCATATAGAACTAACAACTGCATATATGTGTTGATTAAAAGTATGCAGAATTATTGTACTGAATTTATTACATTATCACAGCCAAATTGGCTGTGATAATGTAATAAATTCAGTATAATAAAAATTAATAAATTTATCCGAAAAGTGAAAATGTCAGCGTCAGTGTATTATGCTATGTATCAATATCTAGAGTTTATGCAACTGCCATTTTGAAATACCGGATTTATTTCCCGAGACATCTGGAAATCCGATAAAGAAACGAGTACGAATAGATGTCGAGGGAAATACAAATCGTAGTGGAATAAACAGATGTTAAATTTGCTCTTAGACAATTTGTATGTTAGCGTTTCTTCGCCGGAAATAATTTCAAAAAATGACGTCAATTACGTCTCCCGAACGTCTAGGGGGAACGTCTAGGAATTTCTTTGTCGGATTTACAGACACCAAGGGAGTGGCAGTGGAATAAATTGTATATTACATGCTCTTCGAAAAATGTGAAATTTGCTCTTAGACCAGCTTATAACTTTGTCAAAATTCTTCGCCGGAAATAGCGTCAAAACGTGACGTCAATTACGTCGCGCGAACGTCTAGGTGGGAATATATCCTTCAAGGAAATAAATCCCTCTAGAGTTACTGTAAATCACTGGGTAGCATGTAATAATTGTATAAATGTAATATTTGTGTTAATTGAATATGATATGCAATATGCTACTTGCATAGTATATCACGTTATCAGTAAAATCGTTTAATACATACATATAGCATATTAAAGGTGAATGCCCAACTCAGTAGGCACTAACTGTGCTTTATATCAGGTACATCATCTGAGACATTTTCTGGCAAATAAACATTCATTCACCATTACCCCACGTATTGATTGGCATTATTATACATCTTATATCAGGCGGAGATTTCCACATTGATATCAGGGGCGATTACCGTGTTTCCTTAAAATGTTAACAGACATTACTATTTGTTCTCTGTATTTATAAACACATATCATGCCTCAAATATTGTTATTGGGGGGGGGGGGGTATACTGGAGTCCGTCCGTCCGTCCGTCCGTCCTTCACTAAACGCAACATCAGAGAAATATTGTTATAACTTCTATTTCCTTCATCTAAAATGCTTAATATTTCACACATGCATTCCTGTAAGGGTCTACTACCATGCTGTGCCAAATCCACGACCGTCCAACCCCCGCTGATCCCAAGGTCAAGGTCAAATACTTAGTCTGTTTACAAAACTTAACATCAGAGAAATATTGTTATAACTTCTATTTCCTTCATATAAAATGTTTAATATTTCACACATGCATTCCTGTAAGGCTCTACTACCATGCTGTGCCAAATCCACGACCGTCCAACCCCCGCAGATCCCAAGGTCAATGTCAAATACTTAGTCTCTTTACAAAACTTAACATCAGAGAAATATTTTATAGCTTCTATTTCCTTCTTTTAAAATGCTTAATATTTCACGCATGCATTCCTGTAAGGCTCTACTACCATGCTGTGCCAAATCCACGAAGTCCAACCCCCGATAATCCCAAGGTCAAATACTTAGTCTCTTTACAAAACCTAACATCAGAGAAATATGTTATAACTTATATTTCCTTCATTGAAAATTCTTAATATTTCACTGCTATTTCCTTCATTGAACAATCTTAATATTTCACTCGTGCATTCCTCTAAGGTTGTACTATCATGCTGTGACATATCTACGACCGTCCAACCCCCGCTGATCCCAAGGTCAAGGTCACACATACTGAGTCTCTTTACAAAACTTAACATCAGAGAAATATGTTATAACTTCTATTTCCTGCATCTAAAATGCTTACTATTTCGCACATGAATTCCTGTAAGGTTCTACTACCATGCTGTGCCAAATCCATGACCGTCCAACCCCCGCTGATCCCAAAGTCAATGTCAAATACTTAGTCTCTTTACAAAACTTAACATCAGAGAAATATGTTATAACTTCTATTTCCTTCATTGACAATTCTTAATATTTCACCACTAGTGCATTCCTCTACGGTTGTACTATCATGCTGTGACATATCTACGACCGTCCAACCCCCGCTGATCCAAAGGTCAAGGTCACATACTTAGTATCTTTACAAAACTTAACATCAGAGAAATATGTTATAACTTCTATTTCTTTCATCGAATATTCTTAAAGTTTCATGCATGTATTCCTCTAAGGCTCTACTACCATGCTGTGACAAATCCCTGCTGATATCGAGGTCAAGGTCACATACTTAGTCTCTTTACAAAACCTAACATCAGAGAAATTGGTTATAACTTCTATTTCCTTGCTCGGATCTGCTTCACATTTCACACACGCATTGCTCCAATGGACCTCTACCACCCTGTGAAAAATTCACGTTCGTGGCGCCCCCGCTAAGCCCAAATTCAAGGTCACAAGCCCACACACTTGGAAATTATTTTACATATTTAGGGGTACCTGGGCCCACGCGGGGGGTATTCCGTAAGCCTCGCTTACTGACCAATCTAATTTTGTTCAGGTGACGCATTTAATTAGTATAAATAATTTAAAAATACTATGCCTCATTTCAGTCATTTGCATATGAAAATAAATTGATACCACAGCGCGTCACTATGAGTGAAAAAAATATTACTAAATGATTATATCTGCATAGCGGGCAACTCGTAAAATTCTTTAGAACTGGTGGAATAGTGACACAATTATACACGTATTTAATTCCTATAAAAAACATGTTGTGCCTACTGAGTGGGCATGTACCTTTAACCCTTTGAACCCGAAAGCCCGCTATCTCGGTTTATGCAAAAAGTGCAGATCCAGATGAACCGGCTCGTAACGAGCCGTCTCATCAGGATCTGCACTTTTTGAAAGTAATTTTAATATTTTTGAGAACAAAAACACCCCCTTTTCATAAATGGACGAATCTGAAAATCATTTTGTGACCATTGAATTGGTAGGAATATTAGCATATCACAGTCCATTCCAGTTCCTTAGGGTTGAAAGGGTTAAACCAATGTAAGATCCACAGTTTACATATTCTCATTGTGATTTAATTGACTAAGTATGGTCTAATATTACGTCATTTCCCGTTTGAGTATTATTAAACTTGTTTAGTGTAGTGGTTTCATATATATTTTCGCATGAAACACAGTATTTTATGTTTTTTTCCTACACTGTGTTTAGTTAATACCGTACGCCAATTAAATATGCATGTATAGTAAAATACAGTTGACCCTCTATACACCTGACACCCTGGGAGTTCGCCAAGATGTCCTGTTTAGAGAGGCTCCACTGTAAATACGGAATTAACGAACGAGCTTGTCAAATACGTGACTGTGGGTTGAATTCAAGCATGTGTGTTCTCATTCGAGATTGGTTACAGTGAAAACAGTGAGTCCTGTTCAAGGGCCGTTTCACTAAGCATCGTACGCCTAAAATGTTCGTAAGTGCAAAACTATGTTAGTCTGTAAATTTCACATGCACAATGTTTTCTTGCAAACAAGTATTGCATTTACATTTATTGAGCATAGGCTGCATATGCAGCCTATGCTCAATACATGTAAATTCATCAATGGAAATTTACAGACTATGTTAAATCTGCACTTGAACATCTTAGTCGTACGAAGTTTAGTGAAACGGCCCCAACAGATGTATTATTGTGGTTTGTTTAGTTTTCTATAAAAGCATATGCTTTGTGCGCACTCGAAGTGTGGTGATAGTGTTTGTACATACCCAAGGTGTATGATCACGTGGTACTAACAACAACAACAAGTACCGATTCAAAGTACGTATTCTTTTATAGTGCCCTTATTACATAACGGATTTTGATGAAATATGGCGCATCAAACGCGTCTTGTTAAGCTGCATTTGGTGGTCTCTGTATTACCGCCCAAACTTCTGTCGTTTTTGCGAAGAATCGATTTCCGTGTCTCCGACACGGAAATCGATTCTTCGCAAAAACGACATAAGTCTGTAACAAACTCCATAGACCACCAAATGCAGCTCATGATGACGCGTTTGCGGCGCCTTATTTCATCAAAATCCGTTGCATATTAAAGAAAGTATCAAGTAATACTTACTTTGAAGTGGGCGATATTTCAACACTTTCAGCCACTGTTGTTGTTGTTAGTACCACGTGACCATACACATTGATGCCGTTCAACGATCTTAAAACTAATGAGAAGATTATAATGTTAATATTACTCCTTCGCATTAGGAATACTCATTTCGGAGTATGAACATTTTGAAACAGTTTATTTTCTATTTTCCTCTGAACTCACCATGAAAGTACATATTGTGTTGTGATAACTCATTTGAACCGTGTTTGGCAACAACACTTAGTATAGTACATGTTTAATATATATATACCTCAATTGTTTTAATACAAATTATATTATAATAGTAGTTTGTCATGAGTAGGTTAACTTTAAGTATCGCATGATTAAGTCATTAGTAATAAGTACAAGCTCCAGATAAGGAATTAGTAATTGAGTATTAATTGTTACTCCATCATTTCTGAAGCAATTGGGTATTTCAAAAGTTTAATTGGGTAAAATGAAATCACACTACCGTTTACACATCAACAGACAGCAATTATTGAATAGCTTATTTCGAAATGAAAACATATATTGGCATTTCTTTGGAGACAATTCTAATGAAATACCAAGATGTGTTTTCATGGAAAATAAGAAAAATATGCTATATTTGTGGTATGTTTATTGTTTTCTGTAGCATAATAAAGGTACACATTTGGTTATTGCTTTTTGATACTCGCTACTTCTGATTTCAATTGGGTTTTTGGCAATATTAATTGGGTATTTACGCAAATACGCAGCTTATCTGGAGCATGTAGTAGTATTGATGTGTTAACCATACACAATGTAGCAGTACAGCATGCAATGCAGTGTATAACGTATTATGTACAACATATTAATGTACACACATTAATGTAGTACGAGGTGCAGTCATAACGTTCTAGGACTGTGTTCACATTTAAAGAACTAGTTGGTCGAATCAGTCGTGAAATATCGATGGTCTAGTGAAATATCGATGGTCTAGTAACATAAGGTCGTAACTGCTATGCTAAAGCATAGCACTTACGACCTTATGTTACTAGACTATCGATGTCATTCGAAAGCTGGTTCATTTGTGCAAACAATAACATACCAGTTCCGTGAAATATACCGTATAAAGATGAACATTGTGGCAGTTATATTGAACATTTTGTATGAAGAAAGTCGGCGAACTTTCTGATTGCACCTCGTATATATTAAGTAGTTCATATACAGAAGGTAGTATATCGTGGGGTATATGCAACTATTATCATATTGAATATGCATGTAACTACATACTTACACCACCGCCTGAGCTCATCTTAACAATATTTATCTTGTTATTTCATTTCAAAATACTTTAATCCTGTGCTTGATTGATTTGATTTATTGGTGTTTAACGGCCTATCAACAGCTAAGGTCATTTAAGGCCAGGTAACGAGTTCGATCCCGCATTTAACCTGCTACATTGGGGGTAAAATATCAAAATCAGAACGGAATATTTACATGGAAAAAAATATCAACTCTCACATACAGGAGAGTCAAAGACGTACGTGAGGGCTAAGCTGGTTATCCAGTCGGGATTCCGGTAAGGATGAATCCCAATCGTTAAATTACTCATCACATGCTCCCAACCGACCACCACAGAGAATATTGTGCTTGAAAACAAACAGCTTGATTGACTGAGCCTGAGCTGTGTTACAGCTTAGACTCAGACAATCAAACTGCTTGATTGCGAGTTGGCATTGTCAATAGATGTTCAGAAACGTTCATAAATTGGGCAAAAGTAACAAATTGTGCTTGAAAACAAACAGCTTGATTGGCTGAGTCTGAGCTGTATTACAGCTTAGACTCAGACAATCAAACTGCTTGATTGCGAGTTGATGTTCAGAAAGGTTCATAATCTGTGCAAGGTTAACGCAGGCGGGTGTGTAAAACCATGTACACTATAAACACATACATGTATATGTGTGTAGTCTTATAAACGTGTACTACATGTAATCTAACAATTGTATTCAACATTTACAGGGTGCATCGAATGTTAGGTAACCGGTGGCATATATACAGCATATATATATATACAAATGGCTGTAAAATGCAAAAATTGTATTGACTGGGTATCAAAAATGTTTCACGGCAGCGTGTTTCATGGCACATACGCACTGTGTTGACGGGATAAATATTAGACGAACTTTAAGAATCGCGAAATGACATCGCACATCAAAGACTGCACATATTTATCTCGGTAGGTATAGCATACCGGGCTAGTGGTATTTGAATGTAAAAGCTATAGTTCACATATTGATTTTTTATTTAATTAATTTCGAGCGAGCGCCTGCGAGATTTAATATGTGAACTGTAACTATCTTATTGTTTGGCCCGTCCCGCTACGTGCACATGTTCGTTTGAATGTAGCGCCTCGCATGAACGCGCTTTCAAATTACGAAGACGGGTGTGTCAGCGAATCGATCGTTCACACGTGGTAACATAATCTCAACAAGGCGTGATCTCTGGCTATAATGTGACATTTTTTTCAATTCACCGCACTAACCTATTGTTCTCTATCTATTTTCCTTATTTCTGAACCAAAGTATATGTTGTGACCACTCATTTGAACCGTCTCATCGTCATGAGTGGTCACAACATATTATTCTGATGAGAAATAAAGAAATTCTTGAGCCTTGCCGGATATTTTTGGCTGACACGAAATGATACACTTTAATTAGTCGGGAAACTTAAACAATGTGACGTCAGTCGGCGCTATACATACAAACGCGCAAAGGCGCTGAGAAATCGATTCGTGGACAGCCGGTAGACTGAATACATTTGATGAATCCGCAGTGTAATAACTATGCAAGCCATACTAGATTGGCTCCCTAACATTTGCAGCACCCTGTAGTTATTTATCCCGTCAACACAGTGCGTATGTGCCGTGAAACACGTTGCCGTGAAACATTTTTGATATCAGTCAATACAATTTTTGCATTTTACAGCCATTTGTTTGTGTTGACGGAATAAATAGATTAGTAGGTTAGTGCCGTGAATGGGAAACAATATCTGGCGCGGCACGGAAACGGGATGTGCTCGGCAGAGCCTCGCCCATCCCGTTTCCTGAGCCTTGCCAGATATGTTTTCCCATTCACGGCACTAACCCAATATTCTCTATCTATTTTCATTATTTCTGAACCAAAGTATATGTTGTGACCACTCATTTGAACCGTCTCGTCGAGACTGTTCAAATGAGTGGTCACAACATATTCTTCTGATGAGAAATAAAGAAATTCTTGAGCCTTGCCGGATATTTTTTTCCCATTCACGGCACTAACCTACTATTCTCTATCTATTTTCCTTATTTCTGAACCAATATATAATTTGTGACCACTCATTTGAACCGTCTCGGCGAGATGGTTCAAATGAGTGGTCACAACATATACTTCTGATGAGAAAATAAAGAAATTATTGAGCCTTGCCGGATATTTTTTCCCATTCACGGCACTAACCTACTATTCTCTATCTATTTTCCTTATTTCAGAACCAAAATATATGTTGTGACCACTCATTTGAACCGTCTCGGGGAGACGGGTCAAATGAGTGGTGACAACATATACTTCTGATGAGAAATAAAGAAATTCTTGAGCCTTGCCGGATATTTTTTCCCATTCACGGCACTAACCTACTATTCTCTATCTATTTTCCTTATTTCTGAACCAAAATATATTTTGTGACCACTCATTTGAACCGTCTCAGCGAGATGGTTCAAATGAGTGGTCGCAACATATACTTCTGATGAGAAGTAAAGAAATTATTGAGCCTTGCCGGATATTTTTTCCCATTCACGGCACTAACCTACTATTCTCTATCTATTTTCCTTATTTCTGAACCAAAATATATGTTGTGACCACTCATTTGAACCGACCACTCATTTGAACCGTCTCGGCGAGACGTTTCAAATGAGTGGTCACAACATATGCTTCTGATGAGAAATAAAGACATTATTGAGCCTTGCCGGATATTTTTTCCCATTCACGGCACTAACCTACTATTCTCTATATAGCGCACTACCGCTGCCGATAATCTTGCCAATACTAATTTGGCTTTCTGTTATTTCAAAACACATGCATATTGTGAATACTCGAAATCAAGCAGCTTGATTGGCTGAGACTGAGCTGTCATACAGCTCAGGCTCAGCCAATCAAACTGCTTGATGTTGCCAGTGTATGTTCAGAAACATTTGGGCAAGATTAACGCATGCAGTGGTGTAACCAATCGTAACGTGAAACATGTACACACATATGTAGTTAGTATATACCATAACCCTTTTTTGTTCTAGGAACAGCAGCAGAGCACAGTGGCTCAAAATGATGAATCACACATTAATAAACATTTATACAAGACTAGCGATGACGCAGAGATTGTAAGCACAAACGATGATGTAGCGAATGAAACAGACGGTCTAGTTCCCAATGATACGACAGCCATTGACACAGACGCTTTAGTTGCAAATGACAATGAGATGGTTGAAGAAACGGTAAGTGATATCAACACGTACACAGCGACTGAGTCCGGCTATAAGACATGGGACGACATTAGCGAGCGTAATGATACACACCAAAGCACTGCAGAGACGATGCGTAGTACTTTCACGGAAGAAGAGTTGGAAAAGGAACACGGTAGGCCAAATCCTAAACATGTAAATCATAATTTTATTGCCAGGAATATCAGAAACGCCGGCAGTAGGCATACTGTTAACACCACAGGGGATATGTCATCGCTACGTTTTAAAAGTACCAGCCATGAAAACGTCATCAGTCGTCATGCAAACCAGACCGTTACAAGGCGCACGGTCACGGAGACGAGGCGTCTTCCGCCGAGCATGACATTTGGTGCGACAACCAAGGCGACGCCGTCGATGGTTGACGTCATGCAGTATTCTTACTACCATCAATGGAATCTGGATAGACCCGTGCAGTCAAATCCGGGATCCGCGAAAAAATGGCCGAACAAGATTCCTGAGACATCAGTCGTACGGAAAAACCCGAACATAGCCGAGACAAAATCGTCGAATAAACGGAAACACCCGAACATAGCCGAGACACGACCTCGAAATTAATGAAACAACGAAGCGCAGTGAGCAATATATCTAAACGTCTTTGGCAGATGCCGAAGTTTGCAAATAAGGCGAGACCTGTGGTGACGTCACACAGGACTTCCACAGCGAGACAATGGGGTTTGAGGATTTCCAAGGGATTACATTCGGACAGTCAACCTGAGACGCTGGCCAAGAGTTAGATAGTAACTATATACTAAGTATTAACATCTACTGTCTGTTTCGCGTATACTTGCACACGCTGTACGGTTATATAAATGTTGCAAAAACAATATTTTACTACTATTACTTGTTAGCAAATTAAGAATGGGCGACGATGTCTATGGGGATTTACCATCGGGTAAATGTCAAAATATATTTTTCTATTTAACTTCTGTAGCTTTTTTAATTAGATCATTTACATGCCAGGTATCGGAGTCAATTTAAAAAAAAAGTATTTTGTTTCTGTTACTCATACAGCTCCTCCAGCTTCTTTCCCAATGTGAAATTGCCAGAGATGTCATTCTTTCGTAATAATATCAATATTTTCATTTTTAATTTCTGCTAAAATTCAATACATATATTATCAAAAAAATAAATAAAATAGTTTTCCATGTTGGATATATATAGCCTTCTAATGCACTATATACTTATCACGCAATCTGATTGGCTGATGGTTATACCTTACAGGTATATCATTGTTGATGAACGGTCGCAAATTATTTAAATATTCCTACGCAGTAGTAAAGGAGTGCATTAGAAATAGGTTAACCGCATGGTAATTTTGAAATTTGCGGCGTCGGAAAACATGTTTAATGGCTCCGCTAGCGCGTCGCCATTAAAAAGATTTTCCGACCTATCATTTTCTGATATTCGCCGCAAATTTGAAAATTACAACACAGTTAACCCTATAATACAATCTGGGCATGTTTCGTGAAACAGACAGTACAACATAAGCAAACATAGTGTTACCAAACCCCACTGTATATACTGCCCAATAATTCCAGCACAAACATATTTACACAATTCCCTAACATTTGATTGGCCCGTAGCAAGTCTCTGTCCAAAATTTATATCCCAGTAAACTCCCACGCCGAACTACCTTCTACAGGTGCTCTGTCAGTGCTGTCAATGTAAACAAATGGCTGCCGTCTGTCAAAATAAACATTTATTTCAAATGCTGGAATTAGAAGGAATGAATGGCCTTTTTGTGGAATTTATCGGGGATATAAACTTGGAAAAGTCGCGGGAATACTGGACGAGGCCTTACTAAAAAAATACAATTTTCGAAAATTGTAATTTTTTAAAGGCTTTCGTCCAGTATTCCCGCGACTTTTCCAAGTGTGTACCCCGATAAATTCCACAAAAAGGCCATTCATTCCTATAGTATTCATCATAGCCTAACCAGACATTTCTGTCTGTAACTCAGTCGTCGACAGAAATATCTGGTCACTCTGTGCACTGACTATAGTTACCGTTATACAGGTATGATGCCGTGATACTCATGGCGGTCCAAATGCCTGATAGGAATAGTAATACATGTATATTTATTGATAAAGCAGGGTATGGGATCACGTGGTCTATTGTTTTGTCTGCAGTAATGACCATGTTCCCAGCCGTTATCTCTACGAGTCCGCCACTACCAAATTTAGCAGCATTAGTTATGTAGTTTTTTTTAACATTCTGCTGAGGATTTTAATCGGATGGAATCGAACGTTGTTTAAACTTGGTCCCATTCAAGTTTCTCTGCATAATGTTCAGACTAACTACATAAGTAATGCTGCTAAATATTGTAGTGGCGGAATCGTAGTGTTAACGGCTGGAACATGGTCATCATTAACAGGAAGAAACCGCAGTCCTATTAATGAACAATAAGGTTTACCCGATACTTCATGGGCGCCGCCATACTCCACGTAATAGACCACGTGATCCCATATTCTGTAGAGACCAATGACCAAAAATTCGAAAATTGAATGAAAGAGTAAATGCAGCCCGGATTTGTTCTTGGTTTCACAAACGAACTAGTGCATATCGTTTTCACATCGTTTTCGTTTCTTTAATAGGAAAACGATGTTTTCATTGGTTGCAACGTGTCATATTTAACCAATGAAAACGCAGTTTTCTAATTAAAAGAAAAACGAAAAAGAAAACGACACGACATGCGTTGAACAATAATCGATATGATAAGCGTTGAAATAAACGACATTCGTTGAAATTAACGACAGGCATTTACTAAATACCCTGAGAGACGGTTGACACAATATCATGTTCGTGTACAAAAACAAACCCAAACAAAACGATCGTTCACTTCGTTTTCGTTGGTTGCGTTTTGGTACCTAAAACACGTATTCGCATACGAATTTCCATTTGATATGAGATTTATGAAACGAGTCAAACCAAACGTATGAACCGATTCTCTAACGAGTGAAATAACATGCTGAGTTACATACATGTACCTCTCATATCAAATTGAAACGAGTATGAGATGCCGTTTATCACATGACTTCATCTCCAAAAAGCAGAACACCTGGAAATATCCACTACTGTAACAGTGTTTCAGTGATCAGGGTCCATGAAACAATCGTCATGCTCCTACATTAGTAGACCATTAAAGACGGGATACACTTATAGTAGTATGAAACTTTTTAAGGGGGAAAATCCTATTTTCTTCATTTCATTTCGAAAGTATATGTTGTTACCACTCATTTGAACCGTCTCGACGAGACGGTTCAAATGAATGGTAACAACATATACCTTTATGGAGAAATAAACAAAATATTAAAAAAATTCCAATAAAAATTAACGGGGTTAAATCCTATATTTAACCAGTCCTGGGGGCCCGTTTCACTAAACTTCGCCCGACTAAAATGTTCGTAAGTGCAAAATTATGATAGTCTGTAAATTTCACATGAACATGTAATCAATTATTGGATTTACATTTATTGAGCATAGGCTGCTCAATAAATGTATATTCATCAATTCAAATGCCGTCTGTATGTAAACACGCATTTGACACGCATGCCATCTGTGCATCTAAACCGGGTACGCATGCCGTCTGTATGTAAACACGCATTTGATTGGCATGCCGTCTGTGTAACTAAACCGGACACGCATAACCGGACACGCATGCCGTCTGTGTATCTAAACCGGACACGCATGGCGTCTGTGTATCTAAACCGGACACGCATGCTGTCTGTGTATCTAAACCGGACACGCATGGCGTCTGTGTATCTAAACCGGATACGCATGGCGTCTGTGTATCTAAACCTGACACGCATGCCGTCATCATAAACCATCGTTACTTTGCTGCGCAATTTGGAACGTCTTCAACTTGTTCATTTATTAATGGCATAATGGCATCATTTATATTTTGTATATATCGTAAGGCGCATTTAACAAGATGCATCATCACGTGGTTACAACAACAACAACGTCGCCCACCCCAAAGTAAGTATTATTTGATATTTTCCTTAATATGCAACGGATTTTGATGAAATATGGCGCAACAAACGCGTCTTCATGAGCTGCATTTGGTGGTCTAGGGAGTTTGGCACAGACTTACATGTATGTCGTTTTTCCGAATAATCGATTTCCGTGTCGACAGAAGTTTGGGCGAAAATAAAGAGACCACCAAATGCAGCTTAACAAGACGCGTTTGATGCGCCATATTTCATCAAAATTCGTTACTTAATAATGACACTATAAATAATACGTACTTTGAATCGGCACTTGTTGTTGTTGCTAGTACCACGTGATCATACACCTTGATTTAAATTACGAGTGAAGTACGTATATAATAAAAAACGGGATAAATTTATATGTGGATATATGTAACTCGTTCCGCCGCGCAACACTATTGCGCTCCTAAATTACAAGGTGTATGATCACGTGGTACTAACAACAACAATAAGTACCGATTCATTATGTTATAGTGTCCTTATTACGTAACGGATTTTGATGAACTATGGCGCATCAAACGCGTCTTGTTATGCTGCATTTGGTGTTCTCTGTACGTTGGCCCAAACATATGTCGTTTTTGCCAAGAATCGATTACTTTCAAACTGAAATCGATTCTTCGCAAAAACGACATAAGTCTGTGCCGAACTCCATGGACGACAAAATGCAGCTCATGAATACGCGTTTGCTGTGCCATATGTCATCAAAATCCGTTTCATATTAAGTAAAATATCAAATAATACTTACTTTGGAGTGGGCGACATTGTTGTTGTTGTAACCACGTGATCATGCACCTTGAATTAGCGCGCTGCGGAAATCGTGCATATATTTACATACAAATCAAATAACCTATACGTATTACATTGACGTCATTCGGTAACGTCATGTGACGTCTGTAGGCCAATGAAATAATCAATGTTGGATACAACAAGTTGTTCTCATATATTCCGTCAATGCAAAGCGAATTACATGGTGATACTGAATTTATTGTCACTATCTCATCCAACTGTTATTATGTTAATTTAAGCTTACATTGTATGACTGAACTGGCCATTAATTTAAGCTTACATTGTATGACTGAACTTTCCATTGTTATGAATTCTGCTTTTTATAACTACTTGAATATATGCATTGCTGCACCATAGTAAATGTTGCACGCGTATTCTGTGAGAAAATTATCTCATTCGAAACTCAAAATTTACGCCATGCTTCAGACAAAAAAATAAATATAAAGTTATTGTTCAAATATTACATTTTTCATGAAATAAATGCGAGGGAGCGACAACGACCGCAGCATTTATTTCCTAATGGTACATTCCCACTCTGTAGACACAAACTGTTATTTACAGGAATTAAATAAGTGTATAATTATGTCACTATTCCACCAGTTCTAAAGATTACGAGTGCCCGCTATACAGATATAATCATTTAATAGTAGTATGTATTTTACTGATAGTGACTCGTAGTGGTATCGGACTATTTTCGTGTACAAATGAGGCATGATATTTTGTAATTATTCATACTAATTAAATGCGTTACATGAAAAAGATAACGTTTTTGACAGATTGTAAAGTATGATTATTGCACAACAAAAAACAAATACAGATAATAAATAGCAATGTCATTTAACATTTTAAGGAGAGAAGGTTATCGCCCCTGATATCAGTGTGGAAATTTACGTATGATATAAAATGTATAATAATACCAATCACTACGTGTGGTAATAGTGAATGAATGTTTATTTTGCCCGAAAATGTCTCAGATGATGTCACTGATATAAGGAACATTTGGTGCCTACTGAGTGGGCATGTACCTTTAACCCTTTGAACCCGAAAGCCCGCTATATCGGTTTATGCAAACAGTGCAGATCCAGATGAGCCGGCTCGTAACGAGCCGTCTCATCCAGGATCTGCACTGTTTGAAAGTTATTTATTATTTTTGAGAACAACAAATACCCCCTTTTTATAAATGGACTAATCCGACCAATCCAATGGTCCGTGACAAAATGATTTTGAGATTCGTCCATTTATGAAAAGGGGGTGTTTTTGTTCTAAGAAATATGAAAATTACTTGCAAAAGGTGCAGATCCTGTTGAGACGGCTCGTTACTAGCCGGCTCATTTGGATATGCACTGTTTGCATAAACCGCTATAGCGGGCTTTCGGTTCAAAGGGTCAGTACATCTTGTAATATATAACGTATTGTTGTTAAATATGTGAAATAAGTGGAGCGCGATACTGGCTAGCGATTGGCTTAGAAAGTAGGGCGCACTATAAATTGCAATATGTAGCAGCTGACTTTTTACTTTAATATTGTTTGTCCTAGTTTCTAGACCATTGTCATAAATAATCGCATATTGCATATTTTATTTTCGCCAATATCAATCATTACGTTTAGCAATAAGTACGAAGTTATATTTAAATCATTTTACGTTAGATTGGTTTCACTGTCATTTACTTCATTGCCTTACACATGTATGTTCATGATTCAAAATGTCAAACACTGTTTAGGAGTACTTAATTACAGTGGAGCATATCTAAACCGGACATCCTGGGGACCCCCCCCCCAGGGTGGTCCGGTATACAGAGGTTCCACTGTATTTATAGTGCTGATTTACAAGGAACAATTTTGAGTTGTGAAGCGTAGTTTCCATAGGTCAAAATGACAGAAATACTCAACAGTACAAGTATGGTATTCATGACGTAATTGTAGCGATCTGGTGCAGTATTTCTATACTATTCGGCACTGACCAATATGAACTCATGAAACGTCAATGTGGAAACATATTGACGTCTTGCGTTGCATTGTGTCTCAACTACGTATATACTCATATGTTTAATCAGTATTTGCGATTAGGAAATGGAGCCTAGGACATGTGTGGCCGGTATGAAACACACGACATTCTTTATACACAAGCATTATATATCGTTATCAGGCTACAGGGGTGTGATATTTAATCACGCGTTACACTGGCCGCAAATCCCATAAGCCCCATTTCTCCAGTCGCAGCCACATATGACCTTAGCTGTAGTTGGGACATTAACCCTTATTACGCTGAATTAAAGTTTGTTGTCTGCTGGAAATGTTTTATTTTCAATACTTATCGATGCAAACCTGTTTTGGCAGCGCATGAGAATCGTCTCCGATGGAGACGATTCTCATGCGCTGTCAAAACAGGTTTTTTTGTTTAGAATTAAGGGAAACATGAAAAACAGCAGACGCAGCCACATAGTAAACGTTACATGCATTTGACAGAATGAATGGTGAGTAATATATACATCTAGAAATATTGCAGTTAGGATATGCTAATAATTGCCTCCAGAGGACTTGACGTCACACTTATGACGTAAATGAAGTCATATGGTCTCCTTACAAGATGTAATGCACATTAAGAAAAAACTCGGGTTAATTCACATATTATATTTGGCGGCTAAGGTGAGATTTGAACACACAACCTCTGGTATTGAATTCCACGGCTCCAACCTCTCGGCAACAACCCATCTGTAGCGATGAAAGAGTTACCGGTCATCTTAATCGTCGGAGAACTTGACTTTCCACTCTGTGGGTTTCTTTATACTGCCACACGCATCTACTGTGCCGTATAAGTGAAGACTGATCGCCTCGTAGACATACCGAAACTGTACCTGCAAACATGAACACGGAACAGTAAATCAGTTGTGTGTATATTGAGGATCTTACTTCCATGCTGGGGTGTGGGTGGTGGTCTGGCGAATGAGACGGTGTAATTTAACGATATGGGTTCCTCCTTATAGGAATCGCGATTTGCCTGGTTTGGCCCTCAGGTACGTTTTTATCTTTGGCTCTTTAGCTACCTGGGAGTTTAATTGGGTTATTGCCCATTATACAAGATGGAAGATTATTACTGATCCTACTGCTTTTTGGTGCGGCGAGGACCTGGCATCAGATCAGGATTATTCTGATTTCAGGGCTGAATATATAGTTTTGTTATTGTAAATATTCAGTTCTGATTTTGGGATTTTCTACATGTACTTGTAAAGGTAATATATAGGATTTAGTACTAAACCCATTGACCCGGCCTTAAATGACATTAGCTGTTGATAGGCCGTTAAACCCCAACAAACAAACAAACTAACAAACAAACAAACATGATGGGGTGTGAATTTTCCTTCGGGAGTTCCTCTGTGTTTAATAAAATTGAGAAACAAAGTGCTTTATTTTGTTGAAACTGCTGCCCAAAAAACATACTTTATCCCGTCAACCCAGTGCGTATGTGCCGTGAAACACGGTGCCGTGAAACATTTTTGATATCCTGTCAATTCGATCTAATCACTCCGTACGACTATGTGCGGTTGTCATACTAGTCGATTCTCCGATTTGTAGGATGCGGCTGGAGTTATTTTTTTTGCATTTTAAAGTTATTTGTAGATTTGACGGTATAAATAAAATGGTAGGTTAGTGCCGTGAATGGGAAAAATATCTGGCGCGGCACGGAAACGGGATGGGCGAGGCTCCGTTTCCTAAGCCTTGCCAGATATGTGTTCACGGCACTAACCTACTATTCTCTATGCTGTGGAGGGTCACAATGGGTTTCATCCGTTGTTGTCTCACATTCTTTACTAATCTCCACTTTACTTAGATTTTACGATGTGCTGCTCACACTCCTGTACCCGAGTGACGATTGTATCTGATATTTATTCAACGAGTTTACTAATTTCATAAGAAACGAGGCTATGCCGAGTTTCTAATGAAATTTATCAACTGATTTATTAAATACTATATTACATCATCCACAAATGCGAGATTATATTTATTGCATCATCATCACACAGTGAATCTGTACTGGTCACCTAACTGTAACAAGCTAATTTGCATACTTATTACAGTAGTGTATTATAAGTTTTATTGCACTGTGTTAATACTCTGTGAGCGCCCATTTTATGAAATAATTTTTTTTTATTTAATGTTTGTCATAGTTTATCGACCAATTGGGCCATCCATCATTATATTTCCATTTCCTGTAACCCGACCGACCCGCTAAAAACGGTGAGACCATGGCATGCATGTTCATACAACAACACATACAGCAATTGACATTCTTTTATTGCAAGTGTTAAAATATTGTACCTTTTTAATATTAATAATTTTTAAATTCAATATATCATGTGACAGAAAAAAAAAGAAATTGCCTACCGACCGACCCACTTCTAAAATTCTGGGTCGGGTTACAGGAAACAAACAATTTTTTAAGGACGGCCTTGAAGCACGGCATTTCGTCTCAATGAAACACATATTGCGACTCTTTTGCCAATATTCAGTATTAAAGTATTAATTAAATGTTGCAATAAGTACAACGTTATATTTATAACAAGAGGTCATGTTTTGTTAACGTAAGTTCACGTGACACGCCACATGTTACATGTACTTATAGATCATACATTTAATTGTTAATAAGTTAATTTTCATTTTATTGTTTGGCCCGCTCCTTCGCTTGCACATGTTCGTTTTAATGAGATACTATCATATGATTTGCGGTTTGACTTTCTCAGTGTATTAGCACGGTGTGTTAAAATCAGAACACACTAGTGTAATAAATATAGGTAAATGTGGCGCTACAGAAAACATGATCATTACAGTTCAGGTCATATAATACAACGTTTGTGTTGATTTAACCCTTAGACCGCTATCTTAATTATTTTGTCGTGTGCTGTTTATTTTCTATTCTCCATTTGTATCCTCTAAAACATGCTTTGACAACACTTTAGAATAATTTACAACATTCTTTGACAGCACTTCAAAATCATTTTCATTGGAAATGATTCTGCAGTGCTGTCAACACATGTTTTTATTGAGAAATAAGGCAATATATAAAAGCAACAGCAGACGACAATTGTTGTGAGTAGCAGTCTAAGGGTTAATATGATATATATTAAATTCTTTGATTTATTTCGGACGAGAAATATATACGTGAAACCATGTGAGTGTACTCTATTCACAGGTATCTAACTTTATCATATTGTTTTCTATTTTCATTATTTCTTGATGAAAGTATATGTGGTTGCCATTCATTTGAACCGTCTCACCGAGTGGTAACAGCATACATGTATATATTTGGTAATACATAAGAATACAAAAGTTATTGTTCATGTATATGTTGTTGCCACTCATTTGAACCGTCTCATCGAGTTGTAACAACTTATACAGTTGGTGAGAAATAAACAAAAATAAATAGTTTCATGAGAAACAAGTCTACGTACCAGTGTTGGGATTGCGCTCGGTCTAACGGTCTTGATTTTGCGTACTGTCGAGGCGACGCTAAATCTCTCTTTCGCTTGGATCGCCTCAAGCACGTTATACAGGACGCAAAATAAACCGCTCCTCTCAGAGCCATCCCTGTAATAGTAAAGCATATTGCATTTCATTGTTTAAACATCGTTTAGATGAACTGAGAATCCATAACCAATATAGCTGCATGTATATTAAAAATTCACAGAACACCTTGAGACGACACCCAAAATAACTGCGGATAT